>AFQZ01001345.1:0-12648 GCA_000222935.2 Aciculosporium take MAFF-241224
AAAAAAAGAAAAAAAAAAAAAAAAAAAAAAAGGAAAAATAAGGCTCTTGCCGAGGCATCTGTCGCAAATCTCGAAAGGGTAGCGTTCGGGAATCGACTTTGGGACGGAAGGAGCTCCTGCCTGTAGCAGCAGGTGCTGTGATAGGAGAAACGCAAGCACAGAAAAGCAGAGGAGAACAGAACAAAAATAAGACCATGATGCAAGAAAAAGTCTTTTCCCACCGATATACTTTTTATTTTGTTGTAAGCCTCGACACAGCCACTCTGCAAATGGTGTTGTCGTGTTGATGAGCTGTGCGAGTGAAGAAGAAAGCTGGGGCAAAGAGTCAGGCAAGACGACTCTACAGCTTTATGATTTTCTCACTAGAGTTCATGGAAACAAGCCAAGGCTTTGCCATGTAGGAAAGAGGCATACCTATGGTTTCTTTGTCTCAGGAAGGCTGCAAAGCATTTCAACCCGGGTTCGTGGAAGAGAGCAGAGGAGGCAGTCTTGGGGGCGTGGAACCTTGAATACGGGCAAAAAGGATTTTGCTTGCGGGCTAATGAGAAGGGCAGTTTTTAAGAAGAGTCAGTCACTGGAAACCCAGTCATACATGAGGGACTTTAATCAAGAAGGTATCAAATGCGTTGCGCCATGCTGTCACTCCTCTTCTTCCACAACGAGCTATGCAAGGCGTGGGGGCTACTTAGCACTCGGTTTATGAAATGTGTATATATTTTAACTTTGCAACCTTTTCCCAACCATGTCGGATCTCATGACATGTACGATGATGCAAGTCTCTTTCAACGTGGGCCATGTGAAGCGTAGTCTTGTTGGGCGCAAAGGCGAACCGGCCACGAAGCTTGTTCCACCCCAAGCCCAAGCTACGCTAGATGGAGGTCAACGAACAGGCCAGAAGGTAGGGTGAAGGCTCATGATTCGACTCGGACTACATGTGCCGCGCACGACTAGAGCACTCGAGGATGCGTGACAGAGAAGCTGTCTGGCGAGAGAGTGTCTGGGACGGGGACGGGGACGGGGACGGGGACGGGGACGGGGATGAAGCAGCTCGAAGGCGCGGGGGCCCCGACAGGGAAGGGGCAACCAAGAGATGACTCAAACGCTGACGCCGATCCGGCAGTCGTCGGTTTTTTTTCGTACCTTGGCACGTGGCAACGTCGTCATCGGGTCCTTGACCTGCCCCTTTTCTTTCTCCTCCTCACTCGCAGCTCACCTTGGCCAGCGCCTGGACAGAGGCTCGAGGGTTTCCACATGGTGGCCCCAATGGTAAACCCCCGATTCACAGCCACTACTGCCCGATGCTGGCTTTCGTTTTGTTGGATCAGTCTGGTCTAGGCACTGGAACGCCGACAAGACGTGTACGTTGATGGCTTCAGAGTGGACGGCTGTGCGTGCGCGCGTCGACAGGTGCCGGCATTTGTGGCATTTGTGGCATTTGTGGCAGTTGTGGCAGTTGTGGCATTTGTGGCACTTGTGGCACTTGTAGTCAGTCGCTGGTGCACGCACACAGAGCGAGCACGTCGAGCCACATGGCTCTTGGCGGAAATGCGGGTCGGCATGTTGAGCTTCTCGGCTTTTGCTGTCCGACCAAAAGGCAGGCAGTGCTGGCTCGGAGCCGAGTCTCGATGGCCAGAGCAGAGGAGCGACGAAAGAGCTCGAAGCTTCAAGCGTCACGGTGCATGGTGCATGGTGCATGGTGCATGGTGCATGGTGGGAGAAAGCTTCGGAGTCGGAGGGCATGCCGCTCCTCAGCGCCATGATCCATGGCGACTGGACGCCTGAAACGTCTGCTTTTGCTAGCGCCCGGATGAAGCGCCTCTGCCTGGTTATTGGGGGCACTGGCAGACATTGCATCTGGTAGACTGGTAGCCATGTCTGACGCCGACTGCGTGCCATGATTGGCTCAAGGAAGGAAGCAGGACATGCATGGATGGGTCATGGCCACCACCATCTCGTGTTTGCAGGTGTGCAAGGTGTGGCAGGTGCGGGTGGACATGACGTTGCCGCTCCCAGCGTGACCCATGACCGAGTTTGATTAGGCCAATGTTGATGAGGGAGCCAAGAAGGATGTTTCCAGATGCGTGTCGCAACCTCGAGTGATTCTGTCTTGGCGACGGATGCGCAAGTTAACGTCTGGTGGATGCTTGGGTCAGGGTCGGCCGCTGCCATTTCGAGCCATCGGCATAGGACGGCCGCCAGTGTACGGGTTGCATTCCAAACAGCCAGACCGTGTGCTGCGACTGTCTTGAATTTTCTGTCACGAGTAGACACCTCCTTGTCTCCACAAGCCAAGTCGAATGGGCATCGCACGTGCCCAGCACTTTTCCTGCACCGGCTCCTGGTGCATCGAGGGATCCGCAGGTTGGTTACTTGGTCTGGTTGGTCTTGTCCCACTTGTCCCACTTATCCCACTTGTACCTTCGCTAATAACGGGCCATGGTAGCCCCTGACATGGATAACAGCCACCATGTTTGCTCGATGCATTGGATTTTTCTTCTCCTCCTTTGGCACTGCACCGCTCGCCGACGGGAGACGCTGTGCCGTATGTATTTGAGCTTTCGTTGGTACATGTCGAGCTCGACTCCGTCGGCCTGTGCTGTACCGCCTTCTGTAGGAAAAGTCCCGTGCAAAAGCTGTTACTATGCCGATCTTTGGTTGTAAACGCCCAAGCCGAGCGTGAGCAGCTCCAAAGGGGCGAGATTTTGCCATGCTAGGCGCCGCAGCAACAACAACTTTGTTCCTTTGCCAAGACATGGTTTGACATCTACCACGCACTCATCACAAGACGCACAGCCAAATGGGTAAGCCGATAACATCATGTGCATATTGACACACAGGTTGCTGTTGCCCATGGCATTTGAATGGACATTGTTGGGGAGCACTTGATGGGTCGACCTCTGACCTCCCATGGCTACTGCAAATTTCAAGGCGAAATGGGCGTTATTCGTAGTGGCGAAATGCCATGTGGATGGACGCAGTCGTGAGGATGCATACCGCATCAATACGGCCCAAAAAAAATTTGGGGAAAAAAAAAAGAGAAAAGAAAAAAAGAAAAAAAAAAGCATCCCGTCAGTGAGTGATTAATGAGAACCAGCAGAGAGCGGCGAGGGGGCGTGTGTGGATAAAAGGTTGCAAGGTTGGATCCGTCGGTGGCCTGGTGGCCTGGCGGATGAGGGAGTGGCACGACGGCCGACCCATCAGCGAATCACAATCATGCCTGCACTGGACTGGGGCCCTGATCCTGCCCGTCACCAAAAGACCAAAAGGTGTGTGGCCGGAGGCTTAGCGTAGGAGCCAGTGGATCAGCGTCACCCCTCGAACCCTTGAGGCCCTTTTCCTTTTTTTTTTTTTTTTTTTTTTTTCGTCGAGCAACGCGGCAACGAGCTAGCAACCGTCCAACAACGGTGCAACAACGGCCCAACAGCAGCCTGGCTAGTCAAGCGCCAAGAGACACTGTGCAAATGGGACGGGTCAATATATGAATCATCCGCGCTCTATACCGTGTTGTACGGTGAGTGAGTGCATGGCCACGCAACCTCATGGCAGAAGAGGCCAATTACTACGTGGGTACCTAGGCACGTTACGTGCGCATGTGTCCTCTGGGTACCTGGGTACCTGGGTACCTGGGTACCTACGTTGCTGTTATCATGTGCTCGACGCGTTTAACAAAAAAAAAAAACAAAAAAAAGACAAGCCCGGCGGTTTATGCCCGTCCGTCCACCCCCCGGACCCACCATTGACCCGCCCCGTCTGGCCCTTCTGCAGGCTAATTTCTACCAGGCACACGCCCCCCCCCCACTTCTCCTGGCGGCTGGCTCCTCGACCTCCTTTCTCCTGCTCTGCAAGCAAATAAGTACCCCCCAGCCCGTCCGTCGTCCGGCATCCGTCCTCTCTTCCTTTCTCCTTCCTACCACATCTCAGCTTTGTGCCTCGTCCTACCGCTTCCATCCCGAACCCTGCCTTCTGTATTCTGTTTTTTCCCTTCATATGCCATCGTCTTTTGTTTGTTTGTGATACCCATCTACTTGATACCCCCATTTCTTTAAATCATCCAGTATGGCCGAGGTTCAGAAGCCCGTTGATGCCTCCCAGGAGGCTGCTGCTCCTGCCCCTGTCGTCGAGACGGCAACCACCGAGGCCGCCGCCGCAGCTGTTGCTGTCGAGGACAAGGCCGCCGAAGACACCAAGTCCCCCGAGGGCGCCGAGACCATGACCGAGGACAAGCCCGCCGAGGAGATCAAGCCCGTCGAGGAAGGGCACTTGGGTCACAAGGCACAGGGTGCCAGCTTCCCCAAGTAAGTGTTGAAATGACCGCTGATTTCGTCGACATGACAATACCGACGGGACCTGGTTGCGAGGTACGAGGATCGGCACTGACCTGGAATGGACAGAAACTTGATTCCAAGCAAGGACTTCTTCTTCTTCGGATCCGAATCTCTTGAGCCCAAGGCCCTTGCCGCCTACCTCCGAGGCGAGAAGAACACTGAGCACGCTCATCACAACATTTCGTGGGCTTCTCACACTGGCAAAGGTCTGCTCTTCATTGGCGACAAGAAGGCGCCCTCGAATGTCATCAACTTGGTAAGCATGAAGCAAGTAGACGCATATGTTGGAGGACCATGAGACTGACACGTAGCTTCTTTTTCTCAACCAAGGCCGACACCACGGAGCCGGAAACTGACGGATCCAACAAGTTTCACTTCACGCACAAGGGCGCGAAGCACAGCTTCAAGGCTGCCACTGCCGCTGAGCGTGACAGCTGGGTTGCGCAGTTGAAGACCAAGATTGCCGAGGCCAAGGAGCTGGCGGCTTCCGTCACCGAGTCTGAGGCTTACAAGAATGCTCTCGAGAGCCTCAAGCCTGCCGCCAAGGAGGAGATTCCCGCCGAGGAAGCCAAGGCTGAAGAAGCCCCCAAGACCGACGAGACCCCTGCGACCGAGGGTGATGCGGCTGTCGCGGAGGACAAGCCAGCTGAAGGTGCAAAGCGACGCTCTGTCAGCCGCAAGCGTGCTTCCATCTTTGCCTTTGGCAGAAAGGAGTCTAGCAAGAAGGACGAGACCAAGGCGGAGGAGGCCCCTGCCGCCGAGGCCGATGCCATCGTGCCGGCCGCTGAGCCCGCTGCCGAGGCCCTGAAGGCGGAGGAGACGCCTGCCGTTGAGTCTCAGGCCCCTGTCGCCTCTGAGGACAAGGCTGTTGAAGGGGACAAGGCTGTCGAGAGCCCCAAGCCTACTGCTTCTAAGCGCAACAGCTTCTTTGGTAATGTCTTCTCCAAGAAGGAGAAGAAGACGAGCGACGCCAAGCCCACTGAAGAGGCCGCCACTGAGAGCGAGACGACGGCTGAGGCTCCCGTCATTCCTCCTGTTGAGTCGACCAGTCCTCTCAACGCCGAAGAGGTGGATGCCGCCGCCGAGACGACTGAAGCCACGCCCGCCGCCGCCACTGAGCCTGCCGCCAAGAAGGATACCAAGGAGAAGCGCAAGTCGTCGCTTCCTTTTGCCTTTGCTCGTCGTGAGAAGTCCCCTTCTCCTGCAGAGGGCGATGAGAAGACGGAGAAGCGATCGAGCCAGGGCCCCTTCTCCAAGCTTCGTGCCACTATCAAGAGCAAGACGGGCTCAAAGGCCGAGGAGAAGTCGGCTGAAGAGCCCGTCCAGGAGGAGGCTGATGCCGCGGCCGCTGCTGCTCCAGCTGTCGCTGAGGCGGCCAAGACTGAGCCTGAGGCTGAGAACAAGCCCGAGGCTGTCACCCCCGCTACCCCTGTCGTCACTGCTGCCGCCTAGAGGGCTGGTGACGGTCGTGATGTGTTCGACTTGAAGAAGGAACCCTGAGGAGCAATGCAAAAATGATTATACACCATAATTCAATCTTACGAGAGGGTTAGGAATGGAAGGAAGGTTTCTGCATTTTTTGGCAAGATACCAAAGATACCCTATCAAGGCTGCTTTCACTGATACCACATTTTCATGTCGTTTTTTTTTGTTGATTCATCTTTTTGTTGATTCATTTTTTTTTTAATTTTTTCTTTTTTGTTGAAGGGAAAGAACAGAAAATCCCGGCACCCCCAAGTTGGTCATGTGCCATGAAAAGAAGAAAAAAAAAATGACAAAGACTAGGCATTGGGGAACGCAATCGTTTTTGGTTCGAGGTCGACTAGTGTACTGCATTCGCTGTTTTGTTCGATACCCAGTAAGGAGGAGATAGTAATACCTAATAATACAACTGTTGTATGTTGATTTTACCAAGATGGGGCCCCGGTGTCTTGATGATGTGTGCCGTTTGTCGAAGGTCTACTCTGCCCAGGGCCTGGCCGCCTCAAAGGGGGCACATGGTTTGCAGTTCGACCAAGTGCAGTGAGGCGTGAATTCTGCTTGGGCCGAAACGCGAGACGGTGCCAAAGGAGTGAGATGAGCCTTGTACTTTTTCCTCTCTTCCTTGCTTCTTTCTTCTCACAACGGACGGACAGAAAGAAGATGGAGGACATGGACGGATCTCTGAAAGTGTAGGTACCTACCTACCTATTTGGTTATAAATATGCTGCTTCGTACCAACTAACCACTAGAAGTACAGAGCCAAACGGATCCGTCCATGATTCCACCGGCATAGACGTGATGCAGAGAGCAAATCGGTTTTTTTTTTTTTTTTTTAAAAAAAATTAAGCATTATATGATGTCGGGCACTATTCATCTGCCCACGTGGGGCAGACCGACAGCGCCCAGGTCCTTACTATACACGTCTGATACGTTGCTTGCTAAACTACATCCATGATGGGATGGGGGCGGGAAAACAGAAGAGAAGGAAAAGAAGGGCCGTGCAACGGTCTCATGACACCTTTCATGTGGGATGCGCGAGCAAGGTGGGGAAGGGAAGAGGGTGAAGATGCTGGACTGTCGTATCGGCATGAGATGTGTGCATCCAGAGTTGAGAGGCAAAAAAAGACGGGCACGCTCATGCTTGGGCCCCGACAGAAACGTCCCTGTACTTGGTGACGAGCTCCTCCATCTTTGGGAGCAGCTCCGGAATGCGAAAGGGCTTGGAGATGACGTCGTCCTTCAGAGCAAGAGTCAGCAACCACGGCATTCGTGCACCGGCTGAGTCATGTTGAATCATGTACATGCATGGGCCTGCGACTTACAATGCCCGCGGCTTTGGCCGATTCGATCTGCTCCGGCCGCGCGTACGCCGTCACGGCGATGATGGGAATGTGCGCCACAATGGTGCCCGCCCTCTCGAGTTCGCGAATCCTGCGCGCGCACGTCATGCCATCCATCACGGGCATCTCCAGATCCATGAGGATCACAGAAATGTCCACCCCGCTCTGCTCCTGTCCGGCCCAGAATCTCGACTTCTCCAGCGTTTGCAGAGCCTCGAATCCGTGGTTGGCCACATACGTATTGTTGCCACAGTGGCGCAGCTGCCTCTGCAATACTTTCTGGTTGACAATGTTGTCCTCGACGATGAGCACGTCGAAAAATGTCCGACGCGGCCCCGTGGCTGCATCGTGGCCAGGCGGCAACGGATCGGCAGTCTGGGCTATTGTCCCCGACTCAGAATTCGGCGTAGTCGTGGCTGGCTTGCGCCCAAGCTTCAGAGGTGTTATGGCATCAGCGTTCGCCGGAGGGTTGACACATCGGCGGCATTGGATGTAGAAGTTGAACTTGCTGCCAACGCCTCTCCTCGAGGAGACGCCAATCTGCCCGCCCTGCATCTCCGTCAGGATCCGCGAGATGAACAGCCCAAGCCCGGAGCCGCCGTACTGAACGTGTGTACGTGGCGTCGCCTGCTGGAAGCGCTGAAACAACAGCTTCATTTCCTCCTCCGCCAGCCCGGGCCCCGTATCCTCGACAGAACAATGTATGTTGATCAGCTCGCCTGTGCCCCACTCCGCCTCGTCATTGATATCCATGTTCGTAGTCCGCTGTGAGTCGATCCTTTCGAAATACAGCACACCCGCCTCGGTGACCTCTGACGCGTCCCTCGACGCACTGAGGCGCACTTTGATGTTCCGGCGCTCGCGGCCTTGCGTGAACTTGATGGCGTTGGTCATGAGATTGATCAGCACCTGGCTCATTCTCGACGGGTCGAGCTTTACCCAAGTGATCCCATATCGCTTGAAGCTCTTGTCGACGTTGCACTCAAACTCGATGTCGTGCGCCACCAGCTCGGGCTCGAACATCTTCAGGGCCGATTGTACAACCTTGACGGGCTGTTCATCACCTGGTGTAACCGCGAGCAGGTGCGAATCTAATTTCGACAGCGTCAGAATGTCGTTGACGATGCGCTTCTGGTGGCTGGCACAGAGGTTGATGGTATTGGCCGCATCAAGACACGCGTCCAACAGCTCCTCCACCTCTCTCCCCTTCTCGTGACTGTTGAAGGATGAAATATTGCCGACGATCTGATCAGCGCATTGGAGAATCGCCGAGAGTGGATTTCGCATCTCGTGACTGGTGATGTCGATGAAGTTTTCTTGTTGTCTCTTTAATTCCACTGCCTCCTCACGGCGCTCGCTCTGGACCTTTTCGGCCCATTTTTGCGATGAGATATCGGTGATGCAGCCAAAGATGGACTTCAGTGCCCCGTCGGGCGTCTTCTCGGGGAAAGCACTCATCAAAACCCATGTATCAATCGTGTTGCCGTTGCTCTGCTGACAACATTTGAAGCGCAATTCGAGGGAAATGGTGACCTTTTCATTGATCAGCCTGGCCCACGCGGCTTCCAGACGGGGCCGATCCTCATCCCGAACACTAGTCATCCAGTCGCTTTCGGCATCTTGCGAGCGCGTGTGTCTTGATATTTGCCACCACATGTCGTTGCAATAATCGATGGTCCCAAACGCATCGGCGATGAACATGCCGACTGGAGCAAACTCGGCCATGCGCGTAAATCTATACTCGCTTTCGGTTGCCTCCCGCGTTCGTTGCATAAGCTGCATCGAGAGCTCCTGTCTATCCAAGGCTGCCAACCGCGCCGCCCGCTGCCCGCGCCGAATCTCCTCTTCAAACAGAACGACAGATGCCAACGAGGTGGCCAGCTGGCGGGAGAGCAGCTGGACAAAGAGTCGATAGTCGTCGTCATAGGGTCTCCGAGGATTGGCGCCCAAGACAATGAAACCTGCGACCGCTTCCTTGGTCGTGGTCGGGATGACGGGGAACACGACGACAGTAGTACATGGGTGACCACATCCCCGCCAGTTGATATCGATTAGCAGATGCTTCGGCAGGGTACCTGCCTCCTCTGATAGAACGACGGGCGCTCCGCCCATGGACAAACTTTGGCGCATATATGGCGCGAACCCCTCGTCAGGCGTCTTCAAGTCCAGTGTGGGAGGGGCGGCCACGTGGTCGGCTGGGATACCAAGACATCCTTCGAGGGTGAACTGCGACGACGGAACCAGACTGGGCGAGTGAAGGGAAGACACCTCACTTTCGGCGTCTTCCTTTGCCGAGTAGATTAAGCTGAATGGCATGTCGTACTCGTTGTATTCGAGGCCGGCTCGCAGCTGGGGCCAGAATCCTGTCACGGTCGTGGCCGCGCCTACCTTCTCACCAATTTCTCGCAACGTATGCATGCGTCTCTCGTTGACCTTTCGTCGCGTGTTTTCAAAGCAGGGATTATACAACCCGACCACCCCTCCATGAGAGCCAATTAGTGGCATCATAGCCCACGAAAAAAACGTCTCTTCTAGGAAGCCATCCCGCTTGATAAACAAGCGGTTGTCGTGCTTCATGGTTGATTCCCCAGATTTCCATGCATTGTCCACGACAGATTCGATCTCGTCCCAGATCTCGGCCCACGCATCCTGGTATCTGCTTCCCATGAGTTGCGGGTGTTTCTTGCCCGCCAGTGAGATGTACGCCTCGTTATACAACACCACGTATTCCGGGCCCCAGTACATGGCAGCTGGATAAGGCGTGGCCATTAACAGGCTAGCCATGATTCTCAAGTCGGTCGGCCAATCAGCCATGGGCCCCAGTGGTGTGGATGCCCAATCTCGCGTTTTGGCAAACTTGATGTGATCCGGGAGACTGTCGTCTAGAGGGAGTCTTGTCCAGTCAAAGAACGGCTTGGCTGGCTGCAGTTGCAATACCTCATTCGTAAAGTCGTCGGGGTGACGTAAGGGCGCCGCCGGATCGTGTATACATCTTGCTGGCAGGTTGTCCATGGTGACGTCTTCATCTTCCTGGTTGGAAACAGCATCACCGAAATAGTCTGAGGGATTGGCAGATGGCTCTACGGCGTCGGCTGCTGGCGTTGTCGGAAGTGGCTGAGAGATGACCGAGGTCCTTGTCGCAATGGGCGGGTTCTCGGCGATAAGAGGCAGTGGCGACAGGGGACGTGTGGATGATGACCTCGACAAATTCGCATTGGCGCTGATGAATCGAAATCTTTGGCGCAGGGTAACGGACGACCAGCTCACGTCTCCATATACATGGGAGCCCCTTGACCCTGAGTCCTGGCTGGTCCGTCCCGTGTGAAGAAAGGTTGCCCAAGAAACAAAACGGTCATGGCCACCGACGTCGGCCAACTCACCCGCCTCGGCACCAACAAGTTTCATCAGATCTTGCGACGAACGCAGCGAGGCGTTGCAATATCGAACGTGGAGACACAGTCTAGATGCCGTCGTCTGCGTTGCATGGAGCAGGTCGATGAGAAACGTTGGTCTCTCATCTTGTTCCAGGAACTCCATGGCTCCAATATTATGAATCTGCGCAAGGCCGGGGGATGCGACTCGAGCTTCCGGACTCAAGGCCGAACCGGACTGATCGGCAGAGGAGCCTAGGCTACCTGTGGCGGTGCTTCCGGATATGACGGAGCTCATTGAGTTGACGTTGGCGTACGGCAGTTTCACGGTTGTAACATCGCCTGCCACATCCTCGGAATTTCGTGAAAGCATACTAGTGCTGACATCTGCAGACGAGCCCGTAGGCCGGCCCGTAATCCAGGAAGGGGTGTGTGAGAAGAAGAGAGGTGAATGAGGGCAATCGCGATCCAATGATGGCACTGCAGGACATGAGGCGGTAGAACGAGCCTCAAAGCGCCGAGGAGGTGAGGAACCGGTCCGAGCCTTTTTGAAGTGAGTAGGTTCCATGACAGCGGCGACAGAGGACTTGTGGGGGTCAAGCTTCCGCTTTTTTCCCCGCGTTCCTCGGTTGGAGAGGATGGGCCTTTTTTGGATGATGTCAGTTGAGGTAAAGGGTGCAACCAGAAAGCAGCTCGTCAGGACCAAGGGCGCGCAGCGACGGTACATTTGGATTTTCGAAAACTGGCCCGATAGCGCAGGACGGCCGTGACGTCTAGCAGGTCGCGTCCATTGTTCACAAGACCGTCAGCGAAGGCCGTATTTGGCTGAGGTTGGGCTGCGCCCGGACAGGCCCCGAAGGCCGCAAGAGAGTCGTGGAAACGTGGCGAGGCGATGTCGTCGCGCAAGAGATGCAGAGTAGGTACCTAGGTAGAGGGATCCGTGGATGAGGGAGCGAAAACGTAACCGCCGAGCCGGACATGGAAAGGCGCGAGGAGCAGCAGACAGCATGTACAGGCTGCCAACTTGGAAGGCACTGGTCTGTAACTGGTCTGTATTTCCGCAGGCGTACCTGCCTTGGGTGGTAGTGCCATGTACACACGCACGTGTGGGCCCAACCCGTTCAATTTCGGGTGGATCAATCGGAGAAGGAGGCAACCCAACACCACAGTACCGAATGCCCAGGTTGCTTCAGCTTGCCATGCAGAAAGGGCGGCCTGTCACTTTCGTTGAATGCATCCATCCATGGCTGGGCGTGGGTGGGAGGACGGTACTGAAGGAGAGGGTGCCAGGCCAACCCCCCCCCCCCCAGAGGACGCCAGCTCTACCAATCAAAGTTTTGTGTGGAACGGCAGGCGGGATCCGCGTTCCACTTTTATCCTGATCCTCACCAATTGAAGCCGCGTGTCCGTGCGGCTACCTCCCAGTGTCGCTGCTTGCGTCCACGGGCGACAGACAAGCCGAGAGTCGGTGACCATCATCTAAACGAACGCTTCGTCTACGCATAACGTGGCCGACCAGAACCAGACAGCCATGTGTGCGTAAAGCGTGGCCGCACCAATTACCCGATGGGCGGGCACCCCATGGTTTGTGGCAAGTGGCAAAACCGCCCCCTCTGTCCAGTGCGCGGACAACCAAGCACATGAACCATCTCGGCACTGTGTCAGTTGCCTCGTGACAGTCTCTGCTCCGTCAAGAAGAAAATTCAAATGCTCGCACCCGGCACCGCTGCGGGTGCTGACTGGGCGTCTCGGGGCTTCCCGTCGGCTCAATTGGCTGCAGCCTGCGTAACCAGCCTCCCGCCCCGCGAATCAAAGGCAAGGATATCGTCAAGGGCGCTTCATCACCCCAAAGCTCGGCACTTGTCATTGGCCGCCGTGGGTGTGACAGCTGCATGCTCCTCACAGATAAGCTGTCCATCCCAATCACCTCGCATGTCGCCCGTCGGGTTGTGCTGGCCGCGAGCTGAGTGGTCAGCAAGGAGGGGAGATCGGCAGGAAAGACCCAAGGTCTTTAAACGGTTTTGCTCCCAACAGGACACTTTTTGGATCTTTCATGGGCCAAGCACTCTGAGCCGTCCCATTCTGGAGCGAGAGTCAGTCCGTCGCCTTTATGGTTATCGAATAATCCCT
>AFQZ01001344.1:0-12657 GCA_000222935.2 Aciculosporium take MAFF-241224
ATTAGTATAAGATATCTGCCAGTTCCCCGGAACTGCAGATAATAACAGAAGTGTGGTTATGCTTTATATAAAAGGTTAGTATGTTAGTAAAAACCCCCTATAAGCACCTCCCCTCCTAGTCTGGCTCTTCCTCCTCTATCCTGTTGTTTCCGTTGCCTCTAGTCCCTTTCTTAGCCTTATCATTGCATATCTGCCACGCCTTACTAAGCTCCTCCGCCAACCTGTACTGCTAAAGTCGCCCAGTCAAAAGCACCCACTTTATAATATTTAGTGCTAGCTTCTTATTATTAAGCGCCGCCCTAAGTTCCCGCGGATCTCTTATTATAGGCACCACCGGAATCGGTCTTAAATAGTTATATTCTAGGCATAACAGGATAAGGTGGTAGATATCCTTGTCTCCTCCCTAGTATTAGCATATTAGTAAAGTTACCTCAGGCACCTGTCTGTTATAGAGAAAGGCATTCAGCCCTATTTTTTCCATTTAAAGCTAAACTAGGGCCGCAGATTCATGCTTAAGCAGGCTATTATAGAGCTTTGCTATCTTTTTTATGCTCTTAAAGTTAGGTTCCTCGTCTACTGCTATTACTTTTGCCCATCCTCTTCTCACCCGAGCCTCACGCCTCTGCTAAATCCACCGTTTTTCCCACTCTCTCTCTAATTCCTGTTTAGCTATAAGGCTGCCAGGGGAGGGGGGGGGGGGCATCAGGAAACGCCTTATAGCGATTACATCAGCGGCCTCTTCCTTAGCGTCGTAGCTGCAATACTATCAAATTACAGGCCTGCCGTATCTTCTCGCCCATGCTACTATCCTTAAGTCTTTAGTAGAATCGTTGTTTAACGTAATTAAGGTACAGATCCACTAGCGGCACTACTGCTTCCGTCTCTAAGAGTGCTACTAGCATCGCCTTATATACCCCTATAACCCTCCTTAAGCATTTATTTTATTCCCTTATAAATGCCTTTGCTACCCCCTATACTACCCCTTCTGGCTTGCTATAGGTGTGGTATATCCTAGCTTTATAGGCTATTATGCTTTGTATTACCTGTATATAAAGGGATCTTGCACACTTTAGTTGGCATCCCCACATAGACATAGCCAGCGCTGTAAGCGCTAATTTCTGCCGTGATAATTTAGCATTCACCTTCTCTATATAGGTTAACCAACAAAGCTTCCAGTAAATCCAAACCCCTAGGAATCGCGCTAATTATATCGGTTGTATTATTGCTCTTCTAAGTCGGATTGTTATTATAATCGCCTGCCTCTTCCTTGTAAAGTGCATTAGCTCGCTCTTTCCTAGGTTAAACCTTAGCCCATACTCCTTTAACTACTCCTTATATATTCTCCAGGCTCTTTTTAGTTATACTTTTGTCTCCTCTGCTGTTTTTTTATATACTATAATGTTTATATCATCCAAGAACCCCAACGTTAACGTTAATTCCGCCGCTACTAGTCTTTAATATAGTGGCGTAATATAGAGCAGGAAGAGGATAGGAGACGCTAGCAACCCTTGCAGAACCCCTGCAGTAACTTGGATTTCCTTAGTAATACGTCCGTTAAACGCTAATTATGCTCTCCTTTCTAATGTAAAGCCCTGTGCCTATCTGGCCATCCACCCTGGCAGTCCTAACTCCTTTATAGTGCGGATTAATCGTTTATAGCTAACAGTATCAAACGCCCTGGTAATATCCAGTTATAGTAATAATGCTATCCCCTAGTAATGCCATACCGTTCTTACGACCTCTTTTAGCATGCTTAGTGCTATCTCCATTAATCTGCCAGCCCTATTGCCCATTTATATATCTAGTAGTATATAGCCTTCCTCTGCTGTAATAGTGATCCTCCTTATAATAGCTCCCTTAATCACTTTGCCTATTATATTTAACAGCAATATCAGCCTCTACCCCCCCGGTCTGCCCAACTCCTTAGGGGACTTCCTAGGTTTACATAGAACTACTACCTTTGCTCGTTAGAAGGAGGCCGGATAATATCCTAAGCCATAGCAAGCATTTACAAGGCATGTTAAACACAATATTAGGGCCGCTCTGTATAGCTTAAGGAAACCTGTTAGCAGCTTGTCCGGTCCTAGGGCTTTCTAACTTACTGTATTCTTTATAACCTTTTTAATTTCCTCCTCTATAAACATAGGAACTGCCTAATCATCATTATAGTATCTTGTCCCCTCCTCTGCCTCCGGACCTAAAGCCTTAGCTGCAGATAGAGGGAAGAACCTCTCTGTAAATGCCCTTGCCTTACCCTCGTATGTAACCTCTACTATCTCCTCCCTGCTATTATCTCCTAGCTAGGTTAGTAGTGGGACCTGTTGCCTTTTAGGAGGAAGTCCACTCTATAGCCAGGCCTAATGCTCTAGGGTCTAAAGACTCCCTTTAGACCTAGATAACTTACTAACTACCTATTGCCAGCTACTTCTCTTCTCCTCTAAGATAACACAATTCTGTTTTTTTATAGCTTCTGTTAAGGCCTGCCATGCTTCCTATGTTTATTATTACCGCCACTGCCTATTAGCACATCTTGCCTCTGCTATTGCGTCCCTTACCCTTTTATTCCACTAAGGCTGTGGTTTGCTATGCCCTTAAGGTCGCTTAGGTGCTACTATATTAGCTATCTCTGTGAGCTATTAGGTAAGCTACTGTACATAGTTATTAATTTCTTGCTAGTTACACAGCGGAAGCTCTAACCCCTTCTTTCTAAGCCTGTTTAAAGCCTCTGCTATAATAAGGTTCTCGTCCGCTGTCCTCTAACCCCAGACCAACCCTGGGCTGTTGCTTAATTCCTTATTTATTCTAATGCTAATAAGCTAGGGCATATGGTCAGATCCGGCGATTTCCACTAGCCTAATGAATTTAACACTAACGTTATGGGTGGTCTACGCATAGTCAATAGTGCTATCCCTGCTGCCATGTTCTCTCCTTATTACTTCCCTAAACAGCATAGCTAGGCCGAGTTGCCACCTTGTTATGAATTCCAACATCTTATTATACCCCGGAGATGTTCAGCTGAATCTGTCCCACAAAGGGTAATGTTAGTTAAAGTCCCCTATAAACACACTCCAGCCCTTTGCCTAGGTATTGGCAAAGTATTATAAAGGCGTCTGCCACTCCCTTTTATAAGCTAGGGAATAAATATTATATATCTCTACTCTATATAGCTTAACACTACACCAATCCTCCCCCCTCCCTGTAGTCCAAAGTCCTGTCTCAACCTTTTAGTATATATAAATCGCTATTCTTCCACTATATATTACTAATATATAGTGTCCTTAAGATAGGTTTGGCAGTATACTGTTATAGCCTCCTGGTTCCTGGATGGCTATCACCTCAGGGCTGACATCATGCCCTAACGCCAGATATACTAGATTGCTTTTCTTCTGTATATTCCAGTACATAACCTTAATCATATACTTTATTGTGTGCTTTGGAGCACCCTGGTTGGGCTGGCTCCGGTATTGTTTAGCCCTCTAGTTGGCTGTAGAAAGGCCAGTATTGTGCCTTCCTCTGCCGGTCTCTATCGTCCTAATCTTAGCTCGTAGGTTTGTCTTGCAAAAGGGCCCCTTAGTTGTATGCTCCTTCCTCTTAGCTGCCTCTCCGTTAGTCCCCTAGTTTCTTCTCCCTAATAACCCTTGCCTATAGTAGCCGTCGCGACCTCCGACTAATAGTTGTGAAAGAACAGCGGCCTTATGGCATAAGCCTCCCTAGCCTGCTGCTATCTCTTATTGCTTACTAAGCATAGTTGAGACTATACTAAATGTGCCCCTGCATAATTTAGGCATCTCTCCTATACCTTACCTATTAACGTCAGGCAAGTCCTCTCTCTCTTAGGGTGTTTTCTGGCAGTATACCTACTGCATCTTGCTTCCTCCTTGCAGTATCTGGCAATATATCTAATCTTATAGCAGTTATAATATTGCTTTAGGTGGATCATCTTGTTATATAGCTTAGCGTTAAAAATCTCTGCTTAGTATACTATTCCCCTATAGCATAGTCGGTTCGCTGCCTTAGTGCCCTTAACACTAACCACTAATAGTGCCCTTATTGCTGTTCCTCTTAGCTTCTATACTATTATCTTTGCCATATTTAATCCATTCTCCTTTTTAATGTTCTTCCTTATATTCTCAATCATAATGTGGTTTGTTAATCATATTAGGAATCCCTTAATAATTACACTAAACATCTTCCTGTTTACTTCCGCCTTAGGTCTAAAGGCAACTCCCACCCAGGCTATGTTTTCCTTCTATTTCCTCCCTGCTTCTGTAAATATAATAACTATATCTCCACTCTGTAATTAGCGTACTACTACTACCTCCTTTATGCTAATAGTGCTATTTACTGCCTTTACAATCTCTCCTAGCAATCTGTTCCTAACTGCCTTGCTAATAGTGCTTCCCTTTACTAGTGCTTTCTGGTAATAGCGGGCCGGTATCGCTATACCCTCTGTTCAGGCTAAAGGTATTATTATATTCTGCCCCATAACTCCGTAAGCCGTAATATTTACCTAAGTCCCCCTAACCGCTAATCCAGTCCTATAAACAGCCTCTATTACCTCCTTAACTGCCTTCTTAACTATGGTTTCTACTCTGCTACTAACCGCTTCTATAATTAAGGCCTGTAGGCCTCCCGTGTCTGTTCTTACTTAGGCTATCTTTCCTCCTATATTTAAAGCAATTTATATAAAAGTTCTAATAGAAGCCTATACTTTTGTTATTTCTGCCTCTAGAATAACTTTTATTATTAATTCCTTTAGTGATTTTATTTTATTCTTTAGTTTTTCCTATACTACTGTTACTCCAGGATTCTCTCCTTAACATTATATTTCTTCCTAGGTAGTACCTTATTCTTCATTAGTCGCGGATCCACGTGAAAATTCGTTAATTATTGCACCCCTTACGCCGCTTACTCCCCTTGTATAATACGCTATCGCTAGGGGGGGTAATTAATAATGAGGAATCCGATTCTATGCTTCTTTTTCGTTTTAGGCGTAATACCGCGTCGTATCCGCGGTGTTCCGTAACCTTCTGGATTTTGCTGGCTCCGGTATTGTTTGGCCCTTTAGTTCGATTTTAATTATTAATTTGCTATTTAAGCCTCTTATTAAGCTTTATTATATTATTAGGTTTTAGTTATTAACTTTAGGTAGTAATAGAAAGATTATAAGAGGCTTTAGGTTAGCAAATAAGAGCAATATATATACCTTAAGCCCTTTACTTAACATATTAAGCTTAATTATCCTAGTTCACTTTTAACAGCTTCTTTTCTTATGCCTTTTATTATAAAAAGAAGGTATTATTATTAGCTTCGCTTAAAATATAACTATTAAACATTAATAGTGTTAATTTCTCTAGGCATTGTTTTAGCTTTATAAGAAATACGGCATTTTTTAACTTAACTTCTTTATAATTAAAGAATTTAGTATTACTAAGGCTTAATATGTTATTAGTCTACATTTTAATAATTCTAAAATAAGAGCTTTTCTTTAAAGAAATAAAAAGATATAGGTTGTAAATAGAGGTAATTATCTAAAGCTTTTAATAATAATAATTAAAATACATTAACTACTAATACATGCCTACTTTTGTAATTCTATATAGTAGCTTTATTATAACTATAATAATATTTAGCAGGTAGAGGTATATAATCTATGCTAGAAGCTTTATAAGAATTATGCAATTAAGCTTTATTTATAACTACATATATGCTTAGGTAATATTCCTTAGCTAAGCTATAATGCCTTTTCTTTTTAATAATAAAGTAAGAGTAATAATAAGCCTCTAGCTAGCTCTTTAAATTATTAGAAACTATATAAGAATAACCTCTTTCCTATGGTTACTATGGCCTTAAATAATATATTATAATTTTTTATATAGGGAATTAGTTACTTTACCCTTAATCTTATATACTATTTATAAACTAAAGAGTCTCTTACTTCTATGCTTTTAAGGGTTAAATTAAATAAATTTAAATATATTTCTTACTAGTAGAGTATTAATCTTAGCCTTATTAAAAAGTTTAAAGGGTTCTCTAGGTATAGTAATCTTTCCTTATATATAAAGGTTAATTATAAGTTAAAAATCAGCCTTTTCTTTCTCTATAAGAAAAACTTCTAGCTAAAGGTATTTCTTAGGTCTTTTATAGCCTTTTTATAGTAGATTTATAGGGTTATTAGGAGGAGTCTTATAAATAATTTTATTAATCTTAGCGTTTTCCTAGTCTAGGTTATTTAGGCCTAGGCCTTGCTTTTTTTAAAAAGTTAAAGCTATTCCTATAGCTTTCTTATTTTAAGCTTAGTTATTCTTATAAGAAGGCTCTGTTTTTAGCAAAGTAATATATAGCTTAATAACTATAAATTAAAATTTCATAGGGCTATAAGGCATTTTAATAATATAAGTCTTTCCTTTTATTAAAAAAAGCTTATATAGGCTAGTTTATTTACCTTTCTTATAATAAACTTATATATTAAAGTTTAAAGGAAGATTATATATTAATAGGGTCATTAGGCTATTTTAAGTATTAAGGGTATTATTAACTTAATGCTTTATAAGACTATATCTTGCTTTATTTATTACTTTTTAAAGCATCTTAGCTCTTTAAGTAATTATAAGGCTTAAGGGGAAATTATTTATTATCCTTAAATAGGTTTTAAAGACTAAGAGGGTAGGAATAAGGCTATTTAGGCTAGCAGAGTTATTAACTGCTTTAACAGCTATTTAAAGCATCTGCTCTTTTAAAAAAAAACTAGAAGCTTTAGTCTTAATAATATTATATACTCTTTAAAAGGGGGTATAATATTGCTTAAGTTTTCTAATATTATTATATGCTTTAATAGGGACTTTATTAATATTAATTAATAATAGTTAAGCTAAATACCTAAATTTACTAAAAGTAAAGTTTCTTCTAGTATTATAAACTATTTAATCTAAGGGCCTAAGATATATATTAATCTAATATTCTTTAAGGGCATTCTAAATATCTTAAGCTTTTTATTATTAAAGTTTAAGGAAGTAAGTAGCTTAAAATAAAGTTATTAAGTTAATAATATAAAGGACAGGCTTTTTATTAATTTATATAATATTAATAAGAACCTTATAGTTAAATTTAAGATTATCTTTAAGAGTAAACTTAAATCTACTTAAAGCCTTAGCATTTATTTAGTATTAATAACAGGCATATGTAATCCTTCTTATATTAGCTTTATTAAAATCTTTACTAGCTTTAGTAAGAAGGTTATGTAGTTAGTTAATTAAAGGGTAGCTAAATTAATAATAAAGTTAGTAAATTTCTGGTTTTAAGAGCATAAAGATAGCAGGTTCTTAGGAACTAATTATTTACTAAGGATATTTCTATTTCTAAATAATAAGTACTTTTTTTTCTCCTTAAATAAAAAGGTTCTTAAGATTATTAAGCTTAATACTTATTTTATTTATATTAATAATAAAATATAAGAAAGGTATAGTACTATTAAGAATATAAAAAGAAATTATACTAAAGATTATAAGAAGCTTTAAAATACTATTTAAGGTTATGCTTTTAGCACTAAATTTAATAGTTCTTTAGTTAAAAGAAGGTTTAATTATAAGGTTTATTATAAGGCATATTAAGGCTTTAACTTAACCTTAGCTAGTAGTTAAGATTCTGGCTGCTTTAATATTTAAAAGGATACTATACACCATTTTTATAGTATATTATAAATCCATAAGAAATACCTGCTTTTATGCGGTTTTATTAGTATTATGGTTATAAGGGTCTTTAATAAATAATGTGTGTTTAAAGACGTTATTTTATAGGAAATTCATGGTTAAGGCAGAAAAGAAAGGGGAATTAGGTGCTTGTATAAAGAAAGTTATAAACGTAAGGGTTTCTTATGCTTTTTTATTACTTTATGCCCTTTTTTCTTTAAAGATAATAAATACTATATTTTAAGCAGCCTTTTTATATTTATTTTTATTACTACTATCCAAGGGTAATAACCCTTTATTTTTACCTTTAAATGCTTATAAGAATACATAAAATTAGTATTTAAAAGAAGGGGATTTATACCTTTAGTTACTCTACTAAGTTTCTTTTGCTTTCTTTTATTTAAAGACAGGATAGTTAGTTAACTAATATTTTTCTTTATAATAAATAAATTATTTCTTAGATCTAGCTTTATTTTAGGGTTAGAAAGCTTATAAATATTATTAGTTAGTAAATAAGACTATATTAGTACTTAGGATAGTGTTTTAATATTAGTACTTGCTTTCTCTTATAATCTATTAGCTTATAAATGATTTTAAAACAGGTTTTATTATATTCTTTATTATAAGGCAGTAGTAAATATTACTAACTATGCCTTTATAGGTATTAGTTTAAACGTAAGTTATCTGGTTAAATTTAGGGCTATTTTAAATAAATATTTCTAGTTAGTACCTAAGGATTATATCTTTCTTAAAAAGGTAATAAAAACTATTAAATAAGTTTAAGAGTTATTAAATTACTAATTTTAAATATTTAAGTTTAGTCTTTATTAGATTTTTAGCTATAATATAATAAAACTTTATATCTTAAAATTATATTTAGTAGAATTTTCAATTTTCTTTAGTCTTAAAGTTTTCCTTTATTTACTTAGTTATTATATTAAATAAAATAAGTTTTTTACTAAATTTCTTAAGGTAATACTTATAGGTATTGTCTATAAGCATTATTAATAGTGCAAATAGGTATAACTTATAAGAAATTCCTTATACTATATAAATATCCTTAAAGATTAAAACCTTTAAATATATAAAGTTAAAAAGTACTTTAGAATACTTATTTTCCTTATTATAAACTCTAGTAAGAAAGTTTAAGGCTTTTTAGTCTATATTATTAATTTCCTTTAATATAGCTTGTTTTTCTAGGGAAGGGGGTATTATTGTTTTATTAGTAAGAGGGTTAGGAGGGTTAGGTGGGTTAGGTTTAGTTGTTATGAATGTTGTTATATTAATGGTATTATTTCCTGTTAAGAGCTTTCCATTAAAAAAGAAGACAGAATTATCTATACTAACTAAATCAGTAAGTACCTAGTTAATTAGTCTTTATAATCCTTTTTATATATTAATCCCTTAATCTTAAAGGATATCTTAAAGTACTTATTAGACCTTAGGGGTAATTTTCTTCAAAATATTAGTATTTTATCCTTTAAAGTCTTCTTAGTATATAAACAGAAATCTAGTACCTTACTAGTTACTAAATTTATACTAGTTAATATAATAGACAAACTTATTATAAAGTTTAGAAGTTATAGCTTTTTTAGAGTTAATTTCTTTATTATCTTTAGCCTATTTCTTTATAAAGTATTTAAAATACTTTTAAAGTTTTATAAAAAGGGAGTTTTAAATGGGTTAATTAGCTTTAATAGTAGAAGTTAAAGCTATTTTTAGTGTTTTCTTTATAAATAATAGTAAAGAAGATACTTTAATTATAAGCTAGTAGTAAATTAATAATAAGGGGTAAATTCTATAAAGAAACTTCATAATAATTATAAATAAGTAGTAAAAGTTAATAATAATAAAAAAAGTTGCTTTTAAGTAGTATAAACAACGGATTCTATGCAATTAAATAAATAAGTGCATTATATTAGAAGTTTATCTCTTCTGTTAATTCCTTATAAATCTGTAGTTATAGTAACTACTAATTAGTATTAGCTTTATAAGGTATAATATACTATAGTAATAACGTAGGAGGGGGTAATAAAAGTCTGATTTCTATTATAGTTATAATTAACTAAAGGGAAAAAGAGGGGGATAATGTAGAAGTATGGTGTTATAGCTATAGTACTGCCCTAGGTTACATAATATAGTAATTCAGCTAATTAGGGCACGCGCATTATGCATATAACCTATAATTTCTGGTTACTATCATGTATCCCTTCCATCCTCCAGACGAGCGATTCTAACAATAATTATTATAACTATTATTTATTTATATACTTATAAATACTTTTTTATTAAATAAAACTAATAATAAAAAAGAATTAAAGTTTATATTCTTTTTTATTTATTTATATACCTTATATAATAATTATAATAGCTGATTATTATTATTTTTTTAATTAAGTTTTAAGCTTAAAAGCTATTTTTTTAAATTATTTTTAACTTTAACTTTAATTTAAAATTTAGTTATATTAATTATATATATATTAGTATTTAAATAATATATAAAAAAAAAGTAATATATTTTTAATTAATATTTAATAACCTTATTAATGGTTTCACAGGGTACGAAATGCTACAGCAATAACGCGGGGGGGTAACAAAGGTCTGATTTCTATTATGGTTATAATTATCTAAAGGGGAAAAAAGGGGGATAATACAGAAGTGTAGTATTATAGCCATAGTACTGCCCTAGGTTATATAACATAGTAATCCAGCTAATTAGGGCATGTATATTGTGCATATAACCTTATTGAAAATAGTAGGTATCTTAGAAGTTTACGCCGGATCTATAGGGCAAGTTATACTGGATTTTTAATAGAATTTTTATAGAATTTCTAGTGTCTAGCAGTAGTAACAGCTATTAGGTCTGGTAAGAAAGTGTATATAGCTTCCTTATATACTTACTAACCTTTTTTAGGCCCTACGGCTGCCAGCTGGGCTTTATATACCACTTTTCTTTTTCCGTAAAAATCATTTATATATAAAAACAAAAAAATAAACTCACGGCCTAATAAACTAAGTGCTAACGTGTCCTACATTTAACTTTTCTAATTTTCCAAATTTTACCTAAAAAAAATTTATTATATAAAAAGAAAGCCCTAAATTCCCTAATTTTAATAGTATTCCTAAGACTTTTTTAAGATCTCTAGTTATTAAGATATTTATAAATTAGTATAACCTATAGGTTAACCTACTTTCCTATAAAGGAAAGCGGTTAAGTTGTTGCCCTGCTTTCCGGATTCTAAATTAGTAAAATTTTCTTCTAAAGGTTAAGATTTTAACCTCTAGTAGCTTTAGTAGCTAGCTAGCTACTAACCTACTAGTCGCGTTTTCATGCACTTATTATCAGCTATAGGGCAATTAAAAATACTTTAAATTTCTATATTTTTATGTATTTTACAGCTGTTATTAGCTTATAATAAGGTATAAAAGGTTAATACTAGTTATTAATAGTTATTAATGTTCTTACCTATAGCTGCTAAAATAATCTTATTAGCTATAAAAGTAGGTCCGTCTGACTACCTAGGAGATACCTATATCTTAACTACTAGAGTACTAAAAATTCCCTGTAATTTTTAACACCCCCTCTGAAGAAGTCTTAGGGATTAGAAGGAAGAGTTGTGCAAAATATTTTAATAGAATTTTAAATAATCTGATTTAAAAATTCAAAGGTACAGAGAATATAGCCCTGCTTTGGGGCTATAGGGTAGTTGAAAAAACGCTGTTATTAGCATACGATTTGCTAAAAAGGGCCTGTTAAAGGCATGGTTTGTTTTTGTAAATTTCTGAATTTTGCGTATGTTTTTAGTGACCTTAAAAAGCCGCTTTTTTAATAAGAATGTTATATAACTAGATAAATAATTATAGGGCCCCTAGCCCTATAAGCTCTATAAAAGCCTTATAAATAGGAATAGTTAAAGGCTTAGTTAATCCATTAGCTGGTATTTTCTTTATATTTAGGTACTGTATTTTAGCTAATCTAGAGGATATAAGCTGCTAGTTATAGTGAAATTTCAAAAGGGTATGCTTTATATAGCTATAAAGAGCAGGATTATAAGCCGTTTTTATAGCACTTTAGTTATTATAATAAAGTTAAATAAAAGGGTTTAAAGGCATTTTAAGCTTTATAAATATCCCTTCTAGCCACTTTAATTCTTAAAAAGCCTTGTAAAGTACATTAGATTTAGCTTCTATAGTTAATAAAGCTATAGTAGAAGCCTTTTTAGACTTCTAGCTTATAAGGCCCCTAGCTAGCTTATAAAGGTATATATAAGTAGATTTGGAAGACCTTTTATTTCCTATAAAATCACTATTATAAAATCTAAGTAATATATCTGATATACTAGATTTACTAGCTTTTAATAGAGAACCCTTATAAGATATAGCTAGTTTTTAAGTGCTAGATAGATACCTAAGCAGGCTTTTAGCTGCATTTAGGTGCTCTATATAAGGTATGGCTAGGGCTGTTAATAGCTACTATAGGGTAAAAGCCATGTCTAGTCTTATAAGCAGTATAAGGTATATTATAGTACCTATTATGCTCTAGTATAGCTTTATATCTTTAGCTATAAAAGGCTTTAAAAGCTAGGGATTTAAAACCCCTAGTTACATAGGAATTCTAATAGGTTTACAGTCTAAAAGACTAAACCTCTCTAGGGCTTCTAAAATATACTGGGATTGGTGAATTTAGATGATTTTATCCCTTTTATTTTAAAGAATTTAAACCCCTAGGAAGAATTCTGCAGACCCTCTATCTTCTATAGGATAGGCCTTATATATTTGCTTTTTAAGCTTCTGGACATAGGGTAGATTAGGCCCTATAAGAAGACAATTATTAAAATATGTTATAATAAAGGTCTTAGAGTCCTAGTTATAAAATATAGCTAGGTCTGACACTAGGGGGCTAAATCTAAGGGATTTAAGCACTAAGGTTAGTGCTTGCTACTACTCTCTAGAGCTTTACTTCAGACTA
>AFQZ01001343.1:0-12673 GCA_000222935.2 Aciculosporium take MAFF-241224
TGTTGCTGTTGCTGTTGCTGTTGCTGCTGCTGCTGCTGCTGCTGCTGCTGCTGTGGCTGTGGCTGCTGCTGCTGCTGCTGCTGCTGCTGTATCATGGCTTGTCGCTGCATCATTTGCATAAACTGTTGCTGCTGCTGGGGCGTCATTCCTTGCGTGTTCATGCCAGCACCGGCACCTCCGTTTTGCATGGCAGCAAGGTGTTGCTGCTGTGCGAGAGCTCGTTGTTGGGCTGCCAGTTGTGCTGCAAACATCTGTTGCTGGTTGTGGTTCATTCCTTGCTGGTTCATCATCATAGGCTGGCCCATTTGCGAGTTCTGAGCCATCATGTTGGGCGGCGTGCTCGCTTGTGACATGCGAGGCGTAGCCGCCATGGCCTGTCGGTTGATTGGTGTACCGTGAGCCATATTCGGAGTTGCACTGGGCATGCGCGGAGTGCCAGAAGGATGGCTCTGTTGGCTGCCCCTGGCGGACATGTTGTGAGCCATGGGAACCGACATCTGGCCGTTCTGAACGACAGACGGCGGCCGTGGGGGACTGGTGGCCATGCTGGAATTCGTCTGCTGCATGGGAGCGCTGCCCACCATCGGCGACGACATATTCTGTGGCGTTCCTTGTCTGTTGACCGGCGACGAGGCAGCGGCCGCGGCCGCAGCAGCTTGTGTCATTTGTGCTTGGAATCGAGACTGAGCAGAACTCTGCTGCATGTTGTTGGCCATGGCGTTCTGTCCATTGGCGGCCACGCCGTTGGCGATGTTGGCGCCCATGCTGTTTTGCGCGGGATGAGCATGCTGAGCTGGTTGTGATTGGGGTGGTTGTGATGCCTGTCTTTGCTGTTGCTGCTGCTGCTGCTTGTTTTTGTTGTTGCTGCTGAGCCTGAGCCTGAGCCTGAGCCTGAGCCTGAGCCTGGCTCTGAGCAGCCGAAGCAGCAGCCGCGTTTCGTGCTGCCAAAGCTTGTCTCTGTTGCTCTTGTCGCAGCTGGTTTTCTCGAAGCGCAGCCTCTCGCCTCTGGCGTTCAGCCTCTGCCTGCTGTCTCTGGGCCTGCAACATCTGCTCTTGTCTCTGAAGTTGTAACCGACGATCATTCTCCGCCTGCTTGATCTTCTCCTGCTCCTTCTTCTCAGCTTGCGCTCTCCGTAACTCCTCAATTACCTTGAATCTCTCAAATCTTGGTTCAAAGGTAGCAGCTCCGGGTTGCGCCTCGGAATCGGCTCCGCTACCACCCTGAGTGCCCGGTAAGTTTCCACCCAATCTTTCATCCAGCGTCAACATATATCTTTCCTGATCCGCCGCCGCCGCCTCATCAGCAGCCATCTCAGCTACCGTCCGTTTACGCGTCTTGGGCTGTGGTGGCGGTTCCGAGTGACGTGGATCGGCCAACGCCTCTAGCAATGCAATCGTTTCCTCAAAGTTGCGGGTCGGTTCCAAGTAAAGTTGCGGATGCGTCGCTAGCAATATTTGTGCCTCGGCCGCATAAATGTCGCTAGGATCCAACTCCATTTTCTCTCTCTTCAGGCGCTTGCTGCTCGGCGGCATCACCGAGTTGGTTGTTGGTCCTGGCGATGCAAGAGACAACGGCGTCGATGGTGGGCCAAGGGCAGGCGGATCCGTACTTGCTTTACTTGCGCCTCGAGGTGTGCTGACCTTTATTTGCAGGTCTTTTTGCAAGCTCTCTGGAGTTGAAAACAAGACGCAGGTGTAGACCTTGGGGCCTTTGGTTGTCTTTGCACTCGAAGACTCTGATGGCTGGGCAGGGGCTGGCATGGACTCCTTATCTTTGTCGTCTACCTGCTTCCCCTTTGCTCCGTCAACGACTTCCTTGGATTTTGTTGTACTCTCCAAGCTCTGTCCGTCTTTTGGAAATACGGCGTATGGGGACGGTGTTGTGTACTGGCTGTAATTATGTATTGAGCCGGGCAGTACACTGCTAGAGGTAGGCGTCGTCTTGGCGACATTCTTGGTCTGTGTGTTTGCCATGTGGTCGTGTACTTGGACGATGAGAGTCCCATCGTAAAAGGGAACATCGTTCTCGATAAATTGAGGGAGGAGGTCGTGCGGTATAGTTCGTGCTCTAAGATGATCGATGAAGATCCTCATTGGTGATGTGTATTTGAACATTCCGTCTTGCGCATCGAATCGGAAGCCGCTGACGTGGAGGTGAACCACTAAAGATGGCGGACAGCCGTTGAATTTACGCAGAACGTCTTTGGCTGTGGGAGTTATAAGGACCCCGGGCCGGTTAGCTGACAGTCCTTCTTGCGATTCTCCAGACAGAAAGATGGGGGTGAGGAAGCGTACCGCGAGGCGGAGGTCCGCCCCCATGGTGGCCACCCTCCGCAGAATATGAGCCGGCGCGTCCGCGGACACTGTTCCGCAAATACCTACCTGCCGTATGCGTTGGCGTATCGCGCCGCGCTCGATGAACTGGGCGTATCGTGGAGGCGGTGGCTGACCGGTCGCCAGCCGAATTTGGCGTCAGCTTGGCGCTTGCAGGAGGGTTTTTATTTGGCATGGATGGAGACGGCGATGTGTTCAGCGACAAATGGCCGTTGGTCTGAATGCCAGGCGGAACTGGTCGCTTAACGTTGGCCGCGCCATTTTGCTGGACGACGGGGCTGTCGGGGGCCATGATGGCTCGCGATGCCGTCCGTGGCAGGTGATTATCTCGGCGCTCAGCAAATCGACAGCTGGTCAACGGCTCGCAGATACTATGGGTGCGACCATCGATAGTCGGAAAAGGACTTTGGTCGAGGCGCCGCTCAGTGGGAAGTTTGCGGGGTGGCAGTGAGAATGATGTGCCCAGCAAGACGGGTTCTTCGTAGACGTGTGGTGATGTGATGTTGCGAGTCAAGCAGGAACCAAGCTAGTGGGACGCGGGAGACGTGAGTGTTGGTGTTGGTATCGATGCAGTTAGCGAATGAAGGTTCAATCTCGCGGCGTTGCGACAGCGAATCAAAAGGACGAAAAAATCGAGCTTCATTGAATCAGGACTGGCGAACAGACGAGGATCATGACGCTGCTGAAGCCGCAAGTTCAAGCAAGCGACGCCGGCGCAGTGCGTTGCACCTCGTGTGATACCAGGTGATTGATCATTGAGGTTCCACTTGACTGCCGCGACCTGCGCTTGCGCTGCCCGTCGCCAGCCCATAAGGCATCGCGTATCACGTGATTATCACCATCATCCTGGCACGGACAGACAAACACGAAAAAAGACGGCAGGACACACCCCTCGCAAGTCTTTGAACATATATAACCACAGCATCCCAGCTCTAGAAATACTTACCTAGGCAAGCAGATCCAAGTGTCCGTTGTAAATGTAATGATTGGTGGCTCTACCCGAAAAAATAATGCCATCCAACTTGTTAAGAACAGCATTTGCCCCGTTCGTCAATAAAACCCCAAATACACTGATCCTAAGCCAAACAGGCCTCAGTCCCGTCCCTGAACTCGCCGAGCCCAATCCTCATGAATTCGCATGGCATCAACCACGACAACTCCACGCCCGCGTCCAACTCGCTCAGGTCTCTGCCACCAACTTTGAGGTTTGGCGCTTCTTTCGGCCTCGGATTCACTATCTGCCAAACCGCCTGATCCGCTCTCGGCGCCGACAACAAGGATGATATCATGCCGCATCCAGGTCTGAAGATTGGGAATTGCGCTGCCATTATCTCCACTGAGAGACTCCTGGATGTACAGTATTTCGGGTTCAATGTGACGGAGGATATGAATATGGCCGTTTGGTGAAGTGAATGGTAGAATACTGGTTTCCTTGTCCACCAGCATCAGAGCTTGGGAGTATACTGCATCATACGCTGCATTCGTTGGAGCGATCCTATTGCGCCATCATCAGCATCTGTAGGTCCTCTCGTTTCGCAGTTGCATATTACTTGACTTACAGTGGGCTCTTCGTCCCCTCTCCAGAAGTTTGGCCTGAGTTGCAACCCATGTCAGAAAATAATGAGCTGTGGTACAGGTTGACAGGTGGCTAGAAATACCATCCAACGAGGACTCCTTTAAATCTGGACCATAAATTAAGATGTAGAGTTTGATCCTGGAAAAGTCGTTCTGGCGAGGAACGTGGGATAAAATAGACTGTGGTCATATCAGCATCGCTACACCGCGCCCATTGGTATCTCCGAGCGAGATGGTTTGGACATACAGCTAATTCATGTGTGCCATCATCATCAACGTTGGAAAGCTTTGTATCGGCCGAGACAACGACGGCAACCGTCTTTCGTCTTTTGCGTGCGGACGTGGGAGCACGTTCCTTCTTGGCATCAGCCTCCTCAGACCATGGATTCTCGCCATAGGCCTGGTCTTCCTCGCGTATGGATGCCAATGCTTTGCCCATGGCTGCTCCTGCAGCGGCCATTCCAGCCGCCACCGTTTTCCCTGTCGAGTCAAAGAACTGCTGAGGACTTGGCGTTCTTCGCAGCGCGACAGACATGCGTGCTCCCCATCCCGGCGCAGACACGTCACTGTGAGCGGTGGCTACGCCATCTGACGGAGCATCGTCGGCTCGCTGTTCATGGCGTCCCGAAGGCTGATCGGGCGCCCTTGGGTCGCGGCTTGATGCACCGTACGGCGGGTTATCTCCGTAGTCTGCGTTTTCGTAGTCCAAGCCAGGCTCGTCATCGACAGCACTCTCGTCTTCTTCCTCGCGCTTACTCCATACCCAGGCTACCAGCCCGGCAGTGGCGACGGTAACTGTGACAGCCAGAGGTACCCAGTGGCTCCAGACTCCTCGCCGCGAGGATCCGCGGTCGTTTGGGGACATTTATGCGGAGAGGGAGTCTCGCATCTCTGACCAGGTGTCCAACTAGGCGAGACAAGCCAAAATTCGCCGACGTCCTTGAACGAGGATGGACGTGTCACAAGGCAGCAGTCGACCGCTGTCAAGATTCGAATGGTGTCGCAAGTTGTTGATACTGTACAGATGAGAGCTGGGGCAGGTGACGCACAGCCATCCTGGTACAGCGTTGTCCTATGTCAATAATGGGGGTGGGGTCGGCGCCCAGCAGCCCAGCAGCCCAGCAGCCCAGCAACTAGGAGAGGAGCCTACTACTAATGTACCTACCAACAGTACCTCTAATTAGGCGGGAATATGGAAGATCCGGCCGCCGAAGAGAGCCTACCAAGTACTAGGTACATATGTAGGTACTTCAGCCACACCGACACAGCCACGACTGTCCCGCCCCAGCCAGAAATCTGCCCCTCGTCCCATCTCGTCCCATCTCAGCCAGCAACATTTCTGCGAGGCTCCGACTCTTTTTGGAGAAAGAAATTGATCCCTGGACAAGCACAACGAGATCCCGGCACAGTCTGGGCTCGTCCCGGCACAAAACAACATCGACGGTGGATAGTCACACAACAAAACCCAAGATTAGGCGCTCTGCAACGACTAGTCGAGAAGAAGGCCAGCACCTGGGCAAATCGCGGCTTGGGCAAGCTTTCAAGATGCCCCATGCCATGACGATGCCCTCAACGGGGCTTCAGGCGCTCATCCTTTGCGGACCCGGATCATCCTTTTCCACCTTTACATCAAATCCCGATGAGAATCCAAAGGCTCTGCTGCCGATTGCTAACCGACCTATGGTCTGGTATCCCATTGACTTTTGTCATCGCATGGGCATCACAGGTTGGTTTCTGCTTCACTTGGTCCCTCTATCGTCTCCGTCTCACAAGCGCTTCTTGTTTGTTGGAACAAGAATGGATTCCTTAGGTCTTCAGTTCGGAGTTTTTGTGTTTTTTTGTCTCCTCTTGGCAGGCAGGCTTGGGAATTCGAATTCATGCGCTAATTCACCACAGACATCACACTCATATGCCCTCCTTCAGCCGCCAAGGCCATGAACTCAGCATTCAGCATAAACCCCTTCTTGACTGGCCTCCCTCTTCCCCGACCAGACATTCTCTCGCCCCAAGATCTGGAACTCAACACAGGGACTGCGGAAATCCTTCGCCTGCCAGAGGTTCGCGACCTTGTCAAGTCAGACTTTGTCGTCCTCCCGTGCGACTTGGTGTGTGAGCTAGGTGGTGACAAGCTCCTGCAAGCCTGGATGGTCAAGTCGGCGAGCCTCACAGATCTCCTCGGCATCAACAACTGCAAGACCATCCCTGATGCTCCCCACAGCGGCGGCTTGGGAGTTTTCTACAACACCAAATCTGCCACGCCGGTCAAGTTCGAAGAGACCGACTTCATCGCCACGACACCTCTGCGGGCTTCGCATGGAGGCATCCAAAAGGGATCCGTCTTTTCGGACCTCTCTCAGCTGGTCTACTCCATGCCTACGGACTCGCTGAACGATCTCATGGAGGACAGGAAGTCCTTGCCGATCCGCCACGGGCTGTTACGAGCACATCCTCGCCTGCGGATGTACACTTCCCACCGCGATGCTCACATCTACATCTTCCCCCGCTGGGTCATGGATTTTGTCAAGGAGAACGAGCGACTGGACAGTATTGGAGAGGATGTGATAGGGTGGTGGGCCAAGGCAGGGTGGCAGGCAGGGCTAGCTGAGAAGCTTAAAATCCCCTCTCTCTGCAGCAGCAGCAGCAGCAGCAATGCTGTTGAAGACGACAAAGACTCCATGTCAGGTAGCGTCAGCTTCACGCAAGATGCGGACTTGATGAGCTCAAGAAAGACCAGGGCCAAGGCTTTACTTTCGGCAGCTGCTGAAGCACAATTGGTACAGCAGACCAAGTCACGGGCAAAAGGCACAAATGTGCCTCCGTTTCTTGCGTATATTCACTCGAGCGAAGGGCAAGAAAAACCACCGGCAATCCGTCGGGTTGATACCTCTCAGCTCCTCCTCGCCACGTCTCTTCAACTCGCCAAGCTTGAATCAGTCGAGGAGGTGGGCCCCGAGGCGGCTTCTCCCTTTGCACACACCAGGAAGGTTGCTTACCCAGAGGGCGTCAAGCCCCGCACTACAATCACCAAACCGGATAGCCTGATGGCCGAGAATGTGACGGTGGAAGAGAAGACGGCCATCAAGGAATCCGTCGTGGGAGCCAATTGCCAGATCAAAGAGGGTGCCAAGCTCTCCCAGTGCCTGCTGATGGAGGGCGTCGTCGTCGGGAAGGGCTGCAAGCTGACAAAATGCATCTTGGGAAAGAGATGCGTGATTGGGGACTACTCTGTCCTCACAGACTGCGAAGTCCAGGAGAACTTGCTAGTCGAGCCAAAGAGTACGTGTTCAATTTTCATGTACCTCGCCACAGCCCCCTCCCCAATTTCATCATACAGTGTCTTCCTGCATGATTGGTCTCTGAAATGTAAACGATTCGGTTCATCGTCCTACACCTGTTTAGATGGTCATTTCAAGCAACTCGTATGGGTAGCAGCCCTCTTGCTAACATTAATTCCCCCTTAGCCGAGGACAAAGACAATAGACTCATGAGCTCCGACGGTCTGGAGGCATCCGAAGCTGAGATGAACGAGGTTCTCATGGACGCTGATGATGCAGCAGCAGCTGTCGCGGATGACGCTGTCGAGGACTAGAAGAGCCTCCATGTGTACAGTGTGACAGTCGCGGCGGTTGTACACGAAGGACACGGGCATGGGCGCTTTATAAAAAGAAAATAAAATAAAATAAAACTATCAGGATGAGAAGCAGAATCCACACACCTATCAAGTGCCATGGTGGCCATGTAAAATATCCGCCCAACCAGGAGATTTGAGGTATCGGAGCAGACAGTCCCATTTCATGACGAGTGGCAACAATGCCAATACCAATTGCTTCACAACGTCAAGAGAATCGGTACGCTACGACAACCGCAAAAACTTGGCTCGGCCCGGGATTTTTAAAAGACGCCTTCTCTGCGCCGCCACCGAAAGACGCAGCGGGCGACTCTTTTGATCATATACAGTGCAGACGATTCAATCCCGGCGGCAATTTTCTTTTCCCTTTGCCTTGAAAATTTTCCCTTTGTTTTCCTTTTTTTGGTTTCTGATAATGCCCCCCATTCCCAGACCGTCACTTCAATTCACAGAATGCCACTCTACAAAGAGCATCCACGTCGCATGAATGCTCAACGCGAGCCAAAAACGTCTTTATCCCTGGGGAAATCCCCCCCTCCCCGAGCGGGATAAGACCGGACGACACAGGTGTGCAATCAGGCTGGTCCCGCAAAGGTCGGGATCGTCGCGGCCTGCCGCCACGCGCCCATGCCAAGCGGCGCACCAAGCGGGACGGCGAAGAAGGGAAGGGATATCTTTGTCGATCGGGAACGAGGCAGCAGATTCCAGAGATTCCGTTCCTAGGGCTGTTGCCGATACCTGGACGCTAGATCTTATGCATGCATGGCAGTCGTGTTTCTTGGAACGGTGGGAAGGCGGGAAGCTGGGACGGTGAGCCGAAGCCGAGTTTAAAAACGAGGAGGGCGGCTGTGGAGCCGAGTCTGACTGGGGGCCAAAAAGCAAGTTGATGGGTGGATGGACTTGCACACGATGGGGAAGCAAAAAGCAAGTTGATGGGTGGATGGACTTGCGGACGATGGGGAAATCAAGGAAAACAAGGAAGAGAAAGAAAGAAAGAGAGGAGCCCTCGCTTGGGATGTTCTGAACATGTCGACCCACCAGGAGTCGTGGGACGAGCAAGGCGTCTGTTTGGGAAATCTCGCGTCAGGCGACAGGTGGACTAAAGGGACTCCTTGGCATGTTCCGGAATCGACAGAGAGGGGGCCTTGAAAGATGAACCAAGAGATTGAGGGGACGTCGTTATTCGTTGTGCAGCCCTGTTGAGGTTCCGTGCCTGGTGGCCATCGTGTCCTCGCCCGAAACGGTCGGCTGCCGCGGGAGCCAGGGGCTCAGGGTCAAGGACTCAAGGCCCGGGCTGTCACGGGTCACGAGGGCCGTCCTGATCGGACCGGGTGCGGGAATGCGGCGATGCTGCCGTTGGAGATTCATTGGCTGCTCGTCTAGGTAACATACACACAGGCGCGGCCACGTCAGGATCGCTGATGACGAGCATTGTTCTTTGGACGCGCCTCGGGAGACGGCCAACGGCGGTCGCGGTTTCACCGACACTCACGGAACGAGTCACTGCGTTTCCGATCGTCTCTCGGGATTGCGAATTCGCGCCCCACGATCGGAATTGTGCGGGCGCGGTAGTTGGCAATCAACCTCCCGGCTGGCAAAAATCACCACCTATTATGGGTTGGAGAGGACGCCGGGTGGTGTCAACGAAAGCAGGCGCTGGGCTTTCGCCGAGACTGCTGGGGCATCCATCCAGACGTATTTCAATAGAACTTGCCCCGATATAAAAGCCAAGGGTGTCGGTCGGGCCCAAGACAACAAAAGCAGCACCATGGCGGAGCCACAGCCTCGTCCGGTCACCGCCATGACACGGCACTGTTGTAGCCCTAGTCAGGGGACCAGTCCTCCCACGAAAACGGCCCGCGACGGGCCCTTGTGTAGCGTCACTGTCCCAACTTGGGCTTCCTGGGGGGCTTCCATCGATGGCGGCGGTGGAAGAAGGGATGAGTTTTTCCATCGATGAGCTCTGTCATGTCAAGATCAAGATGACGACGGGTGGTGGCAAACGCTAGTGCGGAACGCAGAAAGGTGGTTTCAATTCTACGGCACTATTGGGGGCTACGGAAATCCGGAAGGGACGTGCTCAGAACTCCCTTGGAAGTGGGAAGAGAGGTGAAGCGTGGAAAAAGTCCGAATCCAGGAACAACGTGTTGGCTTGGTGGGTAGCGGAGGGGGAACGTAGGCATCACATGCTTGGGTATTTCGTCTACATGCTATTCAAGAGGGAAAAGGTGCCAGAGCTTGGGTGGAAGATGCTTGTGGCGTTTGCCTGTTTGCCGTCAAAGGATGGGAATTTACTCAGGTCGGCGGCTGGATATGGCTGCTTTGCTGGTATTTGGCCAACTTGACGTGCTGGAATATGAGCTGGTGTGGTACCGATGATCCGAATCTGCAAGAGCATCTATACTAAGCTATTCATCATTTGGTGGTCATCTGGGAAAATAAAATTTAAATAAAAAGAATATTGAAAAGTCGAAATAAACAAAAAATCAATAAATTTAAAAATTAAATTAAATTAAATCAATAGACTGAAAGAGGCTGAAAGAGAGGCTGAAAGCCACAAAATGAATGCACACATCACACAAGAAACGAGACTACAATGGGGCCGAATCCATAAAGTAAGATCATGGTGGACTAGTCCGGCCTTGGTTCATCACGAATGAGCAGATCAAGGAAGATGAGCATGTCTGATAATGACACCGGTCCAGGTCGTTTGATGGCGCAGAGTGGTTGAACCTGGCAGAGTGGTTGAACCTGAACGCCACCATGGAGTATTCTAAAGTACTGCGTCATGAGATGGTGAGTCTGATGGGCGGACAATCGGCGCTTCTTAATTAAAAGTATTCAAGGAGTTGTGCCTGGCCCGAAAAACTGGAGAAGAGGAGTTCCTGAAATGCCCCTCTCAACGTGTGTGAGACCTACAGCTCGCCAGGATGGCCTTGCTTCTGCCCTTGGTCGGACAACGCCATACGTACATGTACATGTCATCACATGAATGTTGTGTGCGTGTGTGTCCATGTCTGTACGTTGGTGTGTGTGTGTGTGTGTGTGTGTGTGTGTGTGTGTGTGAATGATGTGATATTGCTGAGAAATTCCCTGGCGTCGATTTGCAGAAACCAATAAAGGAATATCGAGGAGCAGAAGGAGACTTTTTGGGCCGTATTCTGCGTGGTCGGCCACCCTTTGAAGTGGTCTCGATTGTTGGTAGCAAGCCTATTACTTGCTGGCGAGAATCGAGCTCCGATTGGGGGGACTCCTGGGTGACATGCAGTTGTCTCACCAGAACCAGACTCGGATGTTTTGGACTGCAATCTGCCAATGCCCACCCCAAAAGACCATTTTCCGTTGGTGGCGGGCCCATGGGGAATATTTGTCATAGACTTCTGCCCAGAGATGGCAGAGGCCATGAACTGGGGGGCGCAGAAAGTCATGAGCCACGGTGCTGCACATTTTGGCTTGGGCGATAGTATGCTTCTAGCTTCGTTTCGACAAAGAAAGCATGCAACGATGGTGTCGTTGGCTCGCACGAGGACAAAGAAAAAGCCCTCACGCGCCTCCCATCGCAGCCATGTGCAATGGAATCCAGACTGTATCATACGGCGCCCATGCTGGGGCAGGCCGGTGGGAACAAGTGAACAGGCCGACAAGCATGATGACGTTCCTGCTTCCACCATGGCGACGCCCGACACCTGTGACGCGGCCAAGCCGGGGGGCGCCTCGGTCGGCTTGCCTTCTTGTCTCCATATCCAGCCCCGAGAAGAAGAGGCCGACACGATGGCGAAACACTCGGGGACTAGTGTTTGCTGGACATGCCTGCTGGATGTTGCGTTGATGGGCAGAGACATGCTTGAACCTGGAAGGAAGCAGACTTTGGTGAGTCTTGACCAGCTGGCCAGACCGGACGGGACGCCACCGGGAAGAAGGATAGGGCGGTTCCGGTGGCCTAGGCGTTTGCGCAGCGGGTGCATGGCCAGAGGCTTAGCGCCGCCTACCGTCTACCGCCTGCCGCCTTTGCCCGCCTGCGTGACCGCTTGGGGGTGCGGTTTGCTTGCCAGGTACGGTACGGACAGTGGGCTGTACATGCATACAGTATATAAAACCACACCCGTCCGCATGTACCTCCACACCCCTGCCTGGTCCACTCTCACGGTAGGTCCGACCTTTAGCTCCTTCTTAGTCCCGAGACGTTGAAAATGTAGTCGATTTAGTCCTTTTCTTATCGACTCCACCAACTTGCCAACACAACTTCGCCATCCATCTCGCCATCTCGCCATCTCGCCAATGCAACGTACGCTGCGTGCAGTGATGCACTATGCAGGCACGCTCCGGGCTAGCTGCGAGCTTCGTCTCTTGTCTGTCGTCTCGCGTCTGTCGTCGGGTCCCCTTGGCGCGCGTACTACATGCCAGCATACGTCCATTGCCTCCACCATGGCCCCGAATGGCGACGTCGTAGCCCCCGGCTATCTGGCCGACGGGCCTACATCTGCACTGCCGGCCTCGCATCCCTTCCGCATATTCTCCGTCAACCCAGTCTACGAGTCGTCTAGTTCGAGGGACTTTGAAACAGGGCTCGAGATATCCCAAACATCAATCTATACCGCCGTTGGGTCTAGAGGAGACTGCCGTCCGAACCCGCCTCGATCGGCGACCCCTCGACCTCTCTTGGACTCTCTCTCTCGATCTCGGGAACCGCCTCTCCGTCCACTCATTGGCCCTGCACAGAAACTACACGCCATCTGTCTCTTGTCGTGTCTCGCCCGGCACCCACCAGGTCTCTCGATTCCGCCGGGGTTGATCTGCACTGTGGAATGTCTTGGTTGGTCGACATCATCCTCCACTGGTCATTCCACCTCGACAGTATATCTTAAAGGGGCGGCATCCTTCTCTTTTCGTTGAGGGAGCATTCCCGACCAGATTCACTCCTTATCGGCTTCCAATCCTTTCTCGCATTTCGCCTTGATATCATTGTTCAGACCGTGCTCATTTTCACATCTTGATCTCGAGGGTCAGGACTTTTGTATCTGCTAGACCTCTTTCTCGAACTTTGTTGAGCTCGGGAGAGACTTCTCTCTCTCTCTCTCTCTCTTCTTTTTTTTACTTTTTTTTTTTTTTTTTTAAAACTTTCCTTTTACTTACTTA
>AFQZ01001342.1:0-12686 GCA_000222935.2 Aciculosporium take MAFF-241224
GAAAAAGAAAAAGAAAAAAGAAAAAGAAAAAAGAAAAAAGAAAAAAGAAAAAAGAAAAAAGAAAAAAGAAAAAAAGAGAAGAAAAGAAAAAAAAGAAAAAAGAAAAAAAAGAAAGAAAAAAAGAAAAGAAAAAAGAAAAAGAGAAAAAAGAAAAAAGAAAAAAAGAAAAAAGAAAAAGAAAAAGAAAAAAAGAAAAAAAGAAAAAAAGAAAAAAAGAAAAAAAGAAAAAAAGAAAAAAAGAAAAAAAGAAAAAAGAAAAAAAGAAAAAAGAAAAAAAGAAAAAAAGAAAAAAGAAAAAAAGAAAAGAGAAAAGAGAAAGAAAAAAGAAAAGAAAAAGACGGCAGAGGGGCCGAAATGATTCAAGACTCACGTTCATCACTGGCACTCTGTTTTGAGTCCTGATGCTCCTCGATCCTTCCTTGCCTTTTGCTCAGCTCTGCTCAGCTCTGCTCTGCCTTGCTCTGCCTTGCTCTGCCTTGCTCTGCCTTGCTCTGCCTTGCCTTGCCTTGGTTGAAAACGGTTTGATCGCGCCCTTGAATTCGCAACTCAACAGACGCTTTACACGCCAGTCCTGTCCACACCCAGTTTTCACTACGCTACGACACCCCATGGCTTGTTATTCTCGCCATCGTCCGACTTCGCATTTCATCGCGCCGCACTCGTGGTCCAACGACCCATGTGGCGCCGTCTATGTCCCCGAATCTCAGGAATACCTGCTCTGCTATCAATGGAATCCGGGCACCACCGAAGCCGGCAACTGCGCCTGGGGCATGGCAAAGAGCAAAGATGCCGTCACCTGGGTGGACTGCATGCCCGCCATCTGGAACGGCACCTCGTATGATTGCCTCGGCGTCTTTTCCGGATCGATCGCGTCCCGGCTCGTCGACGGCAGGCGTGTCTTGTATCTGTTCTATACCAGCATATCTGCCCTTCCCGTTCATTGGTCCAAGCCGTACATCAAGGGCTGCGAGACACAGTCGGTGGCCATATCAACCGATCTAGGCCGGAGCTGGGTCCGACATGCCGGCAACCCGCTCATCGCGGAACCGCCCAGATCATCGGCGGCAACTAGCGGCTGGCGTGATCCGTTTGTGTCTCCAAGCGCCTCTCTGTCCGCCCTCCTGGGGTTGGGCCCGGGCCACGAGTTCATGATGCTGTCCTCGGGAGAGCGCGGTCACGGCCCGCAACTGCATCTATACGGGGCAGACAGCCTGGGTCGTTGCTCATGGTCGTACATTTCTGCGGTTCTGGACGTCGAGCTGCACAGCATCATTTCCGACCGCACCAACGCAAGATGGGGCATGAATTTCGAATGCGCCAGCTTCTTCACCATGGACGAGACCGACTACATTATCGTCGGAGTCGAGGAGTCGGAAGAGAGCCCCTTCCACAACGCGCATTACCTCCTCTGGATGGCTGGCGAGTTCGTGCTCGACCCTCAGGGCCAGCCGACGTTTCAAATCTACAGCCACAATGTGCTCGACCACGGGATCCTGTACGCGGCCCACATCTTCAGGGATGAGGACGACCGCCTGCTGCAGCTGGGCTGGGCCGACGAGGCCGCAAGAAAGCACGTCGTGCAGGCCCAGGGCTGGGCCGGATGCCTCGGCCACCCGCGAGAGCTCACCCCGATCAGGCGGCCCATTGATTCCACCGCACGATCATGGCCCGAGTGGGCGGTCGACGACAGCTCCGGGACCATGACCACGCTCGGCATCCGACCAGCATCCCAGGTCGAGACCCTTCGCGCAGGCGCCTCCTCGACGGCGGGGGGCCCCGACGCGCTCGCCCGATTCAGCCGCCTGTCGTCGCAGAATTTTGAGATCAAGGCCACCTTCTCGCGCTTGGCCGGCAGCGAGACCTTTGTCTTGCACGTCCTCTCGTCGCCGGACCATGCAGAAACCACGAGGCTCGTGTTTGACCTGCAGCGCCAGATCATCACAGTGGATCGCTCCAGATCGTCCCTCGCGCAGCTGGGCAGTGATGCACCCGACAGCGGGCCCCTGAGGCTCTTCCCCGGCGAGGACCTCCGTGTCAGAATCTTTGTGGACGTGTCCATCATCGAGGTGTACGCCAATGACCGCTTTGCGCTGACGTCACGCGTCTACCCGTCGCTGGAGGGCTCGAACAAGACCGCTTACGACCTCGGCGGCTTTGACGAGGCGAATGTCGAGCTCGAGTACTGGGAGGGTATGAGGCGGGCCTGGCCGGAGCGTGATGACGCGGGCTGCGGGATATTGCCCGAGTTGCTTCCTAGGACGGGGTTGGAGAAGTCGGAAAGTGTGATTACGGCGTCGGAGGTGCGTGTGAAGGTGGCGGCTGCCTTGTAGGTGTTTGGGGGGGGTTGCTTTCGTACCATGGCGGGCTTTGGTTTTTTTTTTTTTTTTTTTCCTTTTTTTTCGGCCGGGGGGGTTTGGACATGTTGCTTGGGTTTACTCCCCAAGAAATAAATGCATTGTATGACAGATGATGCGATTTAGTCCGCGGGAAAGCCCATGTTACATCACGCACCTGTCGTCTCTTTCTTGATTCTGTGACGCCTCTCAAGGAAGTGCTCAATATATTTACGGCAAAGCTGCACTGCGCCAGCCAAGGGACCCAAGAATGGCCATGCCGGACATGAGCGGCAACAGGTTCATGGAGCGAGTTAACCCTGCGGACGTCACCCCGAGTCATCAATGATTCTTCATTATAGTGTATCGTAGTTTTTTCGTAATATACGGAAAAGACGATTCGGTTGATTGGCGTATTGTCCTGGCCCATGGAATTGTGCATATTTGCTCTCGGTGTCTCTTTGTCGTTGATCAAGCCAGTGGGCTTGCATGAGAAGAGAACTAGGGGCTAGTTGTGGGGGAATTTTGAGTCTTGTTTTTTTTTTTTTTTTTTTTTTTTTTTTGGTTTCGTCGTGATGTGGTAGATTCGAATCTGCTGCTTGGCTGTAGGAGGAGCTGCAAGCTCAGCCTGTTTGACAAGAAGAGGAGGGGAGTGTGAGTTTTTAGTATGTTGGCTGTTTTTTTCTGCGATGAGATGAACGAATGGATGGATAAATGAAATCATCCAAAATTGTTTTTTTAATTTTCCATTTTTTGAAAGAAAGAAAATAAAGATGGATATTTAACTAATTAAAAAAGAAAATTTCACAATTCACGGCTTCCTACTTCTCCATGCCATGCTGTGTTGTTCCCTACCCTGGGATTCTCTGTCCATGATGCCCACCCATACCTACATAATTACATACACGTACGTGCCCATCTTTATCCAACGGCACGAATAAATTGGACATGACGGTAGCATCCGTCGCGGATGAAAGGCAAGGCGATGAATTGCTTCCTCTCCTAGATGGATGCCTCCTCCAGCCCGCTGACTGGCCAATGGAAGCTGTCTCTGTGTTCCATGGAACATGGCTATTTTACATGGAGGGTTTTGTCACGGTCACATGGAGGGTTTTTTCACGGTCACATGGAGGGTTTGTCACGGTCACATGGAGGAAAGTGCTCTCTGAGGGTGGTGAGGCCGGACCGGAGGGCTCTCGGACGACGGAGGGCAGAGGAGACTGGCTGACTATATTCAGGCGAGGGCAAGGGGAACTAACTGCCGGTAGAATAGCACCGAGGCCATCTCGAATGCTTGCTCTTCTATGCTTGTATGAACTGTGCCGGCAGCGACATGCTCCGCCAAGGGGAAAAACGGTGTCTCGTCATGTCGAGTCGGCCATGCATGATGTGGTCGGGGGTGATTAAGTCTCTGGGCAGTATACGGAGGTATTTAAAGATGAGTACATTATGACGTCCTCTTTGTCGTAAGGGCTTCCTAGAATACGTTTTCATCCATGTCATTCTGTTGAACTGTATTGGGCGGTATGCGGAGACGCCTCGTGTTGCACGCAAGTGTTTTTGGGGCCAACGTGCCGAGTTCTCCTCCAATGGCCGTACCTCGTCGTCATCGTGGCATTATGATTGAACTCGGCCAGCTAGCAATTTATTCGCCATCGCAGCATCATCCACAGAAAAGACAGCCTGGAGCACTGACGAAGGCGTCCACAACAGCACGTGCTTCCAGCTACGAATGCTGACCAAGATCACACGATGGTTTCCTCACTTGGAGAAACCAATCACACGATGGTTTCCTCACTTGAAGAAACCAATCACACGATGGTTTCCTCACTTGGAGAAACCAGATACTCATCGCACAGCTCCATTGAACACGTAATGAACCTGGGGACCCGTAAATCTGCGAATGCGTACAAGAAGAGCATAAATTACATTTCATTCCTGGCACGTCTCCTCATGTGAAAGAAGCAAGGCTCATTCTCCCTTTCCAGAAACCGCCACGTATGTGAGGGTAGATGGATGGCCCTTGCCCGTTGCCCTATTTTCGAGCTGGCGCATCAAGGACGTGAGCCCTCTGCTCATCTGCCACGCGGGCGAATTGCATGGCCTTGATTCGTTACCTTGGGTATCCAGTACGTACGCAGACAGTGACACGCAAGGCGTCGGCTTCGCATCGAGCGGCGGCATCCTCCACATTCTTGCCCCCTCCCCCCCCCCTTCGGAGACCGCATTCGTGCATGCGCAAATGACACGGAGGGACTGGCAGCCCTTGCCGTCGCGAGTCGCCACCATGTGGCTGTCTCTCATTTCCACACACACGCACACATGATATGTAAAGTTGGGGGGGAGGGGGGGGGGAAATGGAAAAAAAAAAAAAAAAAAGGAAAAAGGAAAGCTGGAACGGCAAGCCAAGGTGTATTGGGTCGCCGCCACGTCGTGGATGGCAAGAAGAGAGACTCCTCTTGCTTGCTACCTATCTACACATGGGGCGTCTTGAACGCCGTGCCAGCTGAGCAAGGGGTTTGCTGCGGAGCAGGGCTGAAAAGTATTGCCGGTCCTGGCGGGCCGAGAATGTCGGCAACATGAGCGTAGGGCCAGAGCCGGTTCACGTACATGGCCTGCGGGATGGCAGGCAAGAGGTGCGCCAAGCGGCGACGTGCCGTTGTGTCATGTACCGCGGTGCCGGGCATGACACGCGCTGAGCGACGGACGGAAATGTAGATGCTACACATGTATAGCTAGCTACACATGTATAGGGTGCTCGGCTCGGACAAAAGGGCGGGTGATATGAGTTCCTGTTTGCCTCGACGATTGTTGGTGGCCAAAAGTACCCGGGTGTGCCTGATGGCATGAAACGTTGTATCTCGCCAGCTGGGCTTCTGCACAGGGGTCCATCGAGGAGATGCCACGCGGCCTTCTTCTTTTTTTGGCCGAGCGTGAGGCAATGCCGGGACGGGTCGCGAGAGGTAGGGCTTTTCACAAGGGGGAGGAGAAAGAGGGAGCCCTCACGGCGGCGGCACGAGAGCGGGCTCGCTGAAGATGTCATGGACATGTGGACCAGAGACAGACTCGAGGGGAAAGTTCCGGCCTCGTTTGCGGCTCAAACAAATCACAATGCTGCGGCATGCCCCGAGGTGACTGCGTGTAGAATGCGTACAACACAATGAGTAGTGGGAGAATGGCCAGACTTTGGTCCAAATAGAGTTGCATTTCAACCTTGAGACGAACATTCAACCTTGGACCAACATTCAACCTTGGACGAACATTTGCGGCCTTTTTTTTTTTTTTTTTTTTTCCCTTGGTCCGAGACGTGTCCCACGTTCAAATCCGTTTTCGTCGGTTCCCGACTTCGCTTCGCATATCGCCTTCCGCATCGCACATGATGCAAGTTGAACAGAAACACGGTGTATGGTCGGTCATACGACGGCCAAAGACGGCCGGAAGAGCGGACGAGCTAGCAGAACAACGTCAAGACACAGCTTTAACACACACACCGGCCGGCTCTGGGTAACTCGACACGCTAGCGGGCGATAAACAGCCGCTAACGGAGGCTACATGTCGTGACTTGGCAACAGGTAATCCGGCAACACTTCTATGGGTATCGCCTTCCTGCGTCAAAAGGGGACAGCGGGTAACGGCGATGGATAATGGGCGTGTTGCATCGTGCAGCGGCATCCGCATCTGGGCTACGGTGGCCTTGGATCCATGATGCAGGGACGGGGGACGAGCATGGAGATGTTGCTTTTGTTCAAAGCTTAACCAAGGAGAAGGAAGAGTAGAGACGAGGTAGACTAGAGGAAGATGGGCGGGCCACCACCAGATTGATTCCGCACGCGCTTGGATCGTTGACGGACAAGGTGAAACGGCCTTTTGGAGGGCTACCCAGTCAGGGGGGGAGAGAGAAAAGAAGATGATGAAGAAGAAGAGAGAGGGATACAAAAAGAAGAGAAAGGGTTAAAAAGAAGAGAAAGGGTCAAAAAAGAAGAGAAAGGGGTCAAAAAAGAAGAGAAAAGGATTAAAAAAGAAGAGAAAAGGATTAAAAAAGAAGAGAAAGGGGTCAAAAAAAGAAGAGAAAGGGGTCAAAAAAAGAAGAGAAAGGGGTCAAAAAAGAAGAGAAAAGGATCAAAAAAGAAGAGAAAAGGATCAAAAAAGAAGAGAAAGGGATTAAAAAAGAAGAGAAAGGGATCAAAAAAGAAAAGAGAAAGGGACAAAAAATGGTGCAAGGCTGCTAATCAAATTTGCATTCCCACGATGGGGGTCTCTGAGGCGGGCGGATACAGAATCCGATATTCTTAATTGTCCCTTCTGCATGAGGCGGAGGTTTAATTTTGGCTCACACGTCTGCCACATGAATCAACGGGCAAAGATTTCCTTTTTTTTCCTTTTTTTTTTTTTTTTTTTTTTTTTTTTTTTTTCTTTTAAAGCCGGGCGGAGTCCCGCTTTATAGATCGGCGACCCGCCCATGGGTCCATTCTCCACTTTTCAGCATGGGTGCGTGTTGCCCCCCCATTGGCTGCTCAGAAGTGGGCCACTGCAAGCATGTAATATCCACATCGGCTTAGCGGCCAGCCGCGCGTGAAAACAGACTTCATGCTGCAGTCAGCCCTTGGCTCGACAGCCAAGAAAAAACCGACAAACCCGTTGCAATCCCCATTTTCGACGTTTCAAGGGGGCTCGCCCAATCATACAGCCGGAAGACGACGGACCAACACGCGGGAAAAGCCAGAACCAAGACCGAGCCAGAACGAGCCGGGACGGGCCAAGGCTATCGAGAACTAGCAGAGGCGACCGATCAACCCCAAGTGAAATCGGCGGTTGAACAAATTCAAACGAAAAGGGGGGGCCGTTTACGTACACGTCGGAATGGGTTTTCGTTTGCGAGCAACGTCAGAGACATGACGGGCTCTTGGACGGAGATGAGGAGGGCCATCGAGGGAAGGGCAAAAGCCCCTGCTGCTACCAAGCGTTGGGCCACGCACACATGCATCCCTCCTGGCCATCCAAATCTGGGCGCTCAACCTCGCATCTTTCCCACATGGCACAGCGTGGGGGCGCCCCGAGGCCGGACCAACCAACCATCGTGAGAATGGGCAGCCAGAGGGGGGGGGCCACGGGGGAAGAGAAAGAGAGATCAACGTGCCACCACCACGTCGGTCACCACGTTGGGAGGCGCCGACGTGGTTCGTGGTTCGTCTTGGCTCATGAATCATCTCTTGATATATCTATTACTCACCCAGTCGCAACCAGCCCGTCCCATTCGCCTCTGTGCGTTGGCTAGCATCCTCTCAATTTTCTCCACCGGGCTGCCAGCCCTGGAGGAAACTCAATTCTTGAGCAAACTATCCTTCGCTGAACTCTCTGGCCACGCATACCTGTTTTAGGCCACGCTGGCATCAACCAAAACCGGAACGATACCAGCGTCTGGATCGCATCTGTACGGTCCGAGGGATGAGATAGCCCCTTGCTATAATTTGACAAAAAATCCTGCTACCGTCGCTTTTGTAATCGGGTCCTCCCAGGTCACTCTTTTGGCAAACCTGGAATCGCTGTTAAAAAGCAGCTGACACGCCACCGAGGCCCAGGCAATTTTTGGAGATTTTTTTTTTTTTCCCCTTTTGCCTCGATCACCAACTCGCTTCGGTCTTCCTCTCTTTCTCAGCAAAAAAAAACAACAAAAAAAGGCCAGCCTTCCTAGCAAACCCCCCCCAAGGCAAACGCCCTCGTTTTCTTTTTTTTCCGGTTCCTTTTCCTTCTCTCGTTCTCACGGACTATTCCAACTGCCCACCATGCGTTCCGCTAGAAAGGTGGTTGTACCGTTCCTTGCCGTGGGCGCGATCGCCCAGCAGAACACGACGAGCACGACGACTCTCCCCGCCGTCACCTTTGACGCCTGTAGCGTAAGTGGGAAGCTGGATGAAAAGAGCAGAGCGTGAAAACGTTGTTGTGAGGGGCGGCAACAAGAAATGGAGCATGACATGTTCTAACTCGTTGCTCTTTCTACAGTTGCTTACTGGAGGGACACTCACAATCACGAACCCCGCAAGTACCATTACCAGTATGTATACACTGAAGGAAGAGCTTGTTACTCTATCGGAACTGTCCTAATTGTTGGTTGATAGGCTGCCCTCCTACCTCGCCAACCCCCGCCGGAGTAGTTACCGTTACTGGTCCCGCCGGCCCTGCCGGATCACCAGGCGGTCCTGGCGGTGCCGGCGGTGCCGGCGGTGCCGGTGGTGCCGGTGGCGCTGGCGGTGCTGGTGGTGCCGGTGGCGCTGGCGGTGCCGGTGGCGCTGGCGGTGCCGGTGGCGCTGGCGGCAACGTCGTCATCAATGGTGGTTATCCCGGCGGTGGCGCGGGTTGCACCACCGGCAACTGCAACCAAGGTGGCGGTGGCAACGGCAACGGCGGTGGCACTGGTTGCACCACCGGCAACTGCAACCAGGGTGGTGGCGGCAACGGCAACGGCAACGGCAACGGCGGTGGCGCTGGTTGCACCACTGGCAATTGCAACCAGGGTGGTGGCGGTTCCGGCTCTGGCAGCGGGGGCTCAGGCAGTGGCGGCGCCGGCAACGGTGGCACTGGAAGCGGCGGCTCTGGCAGTGGAGGTACCGGCAGCGGTGGTTCTGGCAGCGGAGGTGCTGGCAGCGGCACTGGAGCCGGTGGTGCTGGCAGCGGTGGTTCCGGCAGCGGCACTGGAGCCGGTGGTGCTGGCAGCGGTGGTTCCGGCAGAGGTGGTTCTGGCAGCGGCACTGGAGCCGGTGGTTCTGGAGCAGGTGGTTCCGGCGCTGGTGGCTCCGGCAGCGGAGGCTCGGGTAGCGGTGGTTCGGGCGCTGGTGGCGCCGGCAGCGGCGGCTCGGGTAGCGGTGGTTCGGGCGCTGGCGGCGCCGGCAGCGGCGGCTCCGGCGGCGGCAGCAAGGGTGGCCCAGTCACTGCTGGTGCTTCCTATGTCACCCCCGTCCTGTTGGTTACCGGCCTGGTCGGTGGTTTGACGCTGGCCCTCTTCACACTCTAAGCTTGTCCTCTATTCGTTTTATTTCCTTCATTCACTTCTTTATTCGTTTGGCATCATATGGTGAGGTGTCAAGCTTCGACGGGCCCTCACATTCGGACATTTCTGTTGTTGCTTGACGAGGTATAAAAGGGACGGCTTTAATTTTACACAGTCCGGGGGCGGGCGGGTGCGTATTAATGCATACAAACACGGCCAACATTATACTCTTAATATATTCTTGAATCATTTTAGTTTTTATGTTGCTGTGGTGGTGGGGGGAGGAGTGGGGTGGGAAAGAAGAGGGGGAAAAAAGAATGAAAATGATGAAAATGATGAAAATGACAAAAAAAAAATTCAAAAAATTCCAACACAAAAACTGGGGGAAAAGAGTGCAGTCAGTGGTTTTTGTGCGTGAGGTGTTTGTGATTTGATGAGGGAGGATGAGCGTTGTTGTGTTTGGGGGGGGATGTGGGCAACGACCGGAAGAATTCTGCATGACGGGCGTGTTGTTTGTTGGGCAACGACCAGAAGAATTCTGCATGACGGGCGTGTTGTTTGTTGGGCAACGACCAGAATTCTGCACGACGGGCGTGTTGTTGCGTAACGACGATGCATGACAAGGGTGTTTTGGGCAAGGAAAAGATGCATAGAGGTTGCCCCTTGGGGACACCCTTGGGGACACCCTTGGGGACACCCTCGGGGCAGAGAATGGTCGTTTGACGGAAAGTGTTTTGAGCAGCGAATCGAACCGGTGAGGCGGTGGGGGGGGGGAGCGGAAAAGGAGCGTGTCTGTCACAGGGTGGGCTGTGGCATTTTGTGCCTGGCTTTGTGTGTGCCGCGCGCTCATGAGTGCGTGAGTGCGTGAGTGAGAGTGCGCAGAGTGTAGTAGTAAGTATAGGAGGTGTGTAGGTGGGTGTGAGATGCTGCGCCACGCTACCCTACACTTTATTTTCTTTCCTTTCCTTTCCTTTCCTTTCCCTTCCTTTCCTTTCCCTTCCTTTCCCTTCCTTTCCTTTCCCTTCCTTTCCTTTCCTTTCCTTCTCTTTCCTGGTCATCATCTTCTCTGCGGGGGCAAAACAAATGCTTGTTTTGGAATGATGATGCTTGGCCGGTGCAGTGTGCACATGTGTTCTACGGTGTGCATTCCGTACGTGAGTGATGCTGCGGTGCAGCAGATGTGTACACCATGTTGCTCTGGATACTTGCATGACGCTGGGCTGTATGCACATCTGTGCACATGCAAATTCTTGCATGACGCTGCGGGGTAGACGCCTGCATGATGCGGTAATGTAGATAGATTCGACGGCGGCGGCGGCGGCGGCGGCGGCGGCTCCCCTCATGACGCCCACATGCGACGCGCACGGAAGAGGATGGACTGACTTGCTTGGCTGCCTCCCGCCAAGGCACAAGACCTACCTACCGTGGATCCGAACATCATGCATGGTAGATTCTACGGCGGCCTCCCTCATGGGAGCCCACATTTGCGCACCCAAAAGGATGCAACTACCGTGCTTGCCTGGGCAGAATACCTCTCCTAGATCCGTACATCATGTCATGGTAAATTCACCTCTCCTCGATCCGTACATCATGTCATGGTAAATTCACCTCTCCTCGATCCGTACATCATGTCATGGTAAATTCACCTCCCCTCGATCCGTACATCATGTCATGGTAAATTCACCTCTCCTCGATCCGTACATTATGTCATGGTAAATTCGGCAGCGGCTTCCCTCATGGGAGCCCTGGGCACATGTGAGCCTGAAAAGGACAGACGACAACCCTACCTAGGACGAAGACCTACCGTCGACCCGTACAGCATGTTCATGTGAGCACGCAAAAGGACATGCGACTTACCTACCTAGGCAGGCAACATACCTACCAACCGTAGCGGACTACCACAGCCCCCTTCCCATGACGATGAGTTTCCTCCTCGGGTTTTGGTCCAGTACAAGCTTGGCCGGGGCCCACCCCCCCCCCGTGCCCATCTTTTGCTCAAGTGAATGTATTTTATTTTTATTTTTATTTTTTTTAAAAAAAGGGGTGGGTGGGGGAGGGGGGGGGGTGGTTCTCGTCTCCTTCTCCGGGATGATCACGGCAATGTCGAGTGGGCACACATCGGAATTTGAGTTGTGACAGCGAATAATAGTCCGACAGAGCAGGGGGGAGGGGGTGCGTGTGTGTTCCGTCCATGTGGAGTGTCTGTGTGTCTGTGCTGAGTATGTCGAGATGGAAGCCGGCGGCTGATCAGACGGCACAAGCGTCAACGACATGTACGATACATGCCTTATCAGATGGTACGTCTGCGAGTGATGATGTGATGCAACACGGCGGCATACGTAGACATTTCGAGCCAAGCCCATGATGGCGCAGTAGTCTCCTCGCTCTCCTCTCCGGTCTTCATTCCCCTTCGTCCCTAGTTGGGCGACAAGGCGAAGGACTAGACCCCAAAGGGGGAACTCAAACTGCCAAAACTGCTCACCACCGCCCTCCTTTGATCACAGCCGCAGCTAGTAGCCACTACCGTAACTCAAAGGGCAAGGTATTTTTTTCTTTTTGGGAAGTGGGGAGGAGAAAACGGAATGTTTGTTAACAACAAATTTCGTATCGGTCGATTTTGTTTTGATTTTTTTTCGGCGACTCCCCGTTTTGGTAGAATGGTTGAGACCCTCTTTTCTGTGCCTTGTTTGCGCGCCTCCACAGAGAGAGGCAAACCCGTGAAAACAAAAAAAAAAAAAGAAGAAGAGAGAGAGAAGGACTAGGACGAAAGGGGCCGGAGTGGGGAGGCGTGTCTGTGAAAGATGATGACGACGTCTGCGGTCGGAGCTGTGGGACAGAATTCTCTCTTAGGCAGAACTTTATTGTGGTTTTTTTTTTCTCTCTTTCTCGTCGGGGGAATGATGGGCTCTAGCTTGCTCGGCGACCTGCGCTTGCCCATGTCAGAGAGAGATGGAGCGTGATAGTCATGAGAGGTTTGAGTATGAGGTGGACATTCTGGGTATCGCTGCGTTGCGTTGCGTTGGCGTAGAGGTGGTTTGTAAGAGATGATGGGCTTTTTTTTGGCAAAGCAGCGAGGGGTCCTGTTTGTTGTTGTTATTTTCTTTCGGTTCCTCTTTTATAAGGTTGAATTTAAAAAAAAAAAAAAAAAGAAAGAAAGACGCAAGACAAGCTGGAGGTGTCTTCTTGTGCATGGAACTCGTCGGAACGGCTTCGTCGTCGTGCTTTGCGAAAAAAGGCAGATAGCTCCTCCTTGCCAGGACGTGGATGCCATTGATTGTGTGGGCATCATCGAGGGTGGGGGAAAGCAGAGTGGGCAAAAAGCAAGCCGGAGGATTGAGAGAGAGAGAGGAGGGAGGAGAGGAGGGAGA
>AFQZ01001341.1:0-12696 GCA_000222935.2 Aciculosporium take MAFF-241224
ATATAGAACCGTCTTTGCAAATATCCCTCCGGGGGCCCTGCCGGGGGCCGCCTGCGGCGAGCTCCCGCCTTCGGCGGAGACATCCCCTTTATATAGAACCCTCTTTGCAGATCCCCCTCCGCCCCCGCCACGCCGCTTGCATCCCAGCACCAGCGATGCCTCCTCCCCGCGCGCCCACATCCGCCCCCGCAGTGTACCCCCCACGCGCCGCTCCGTGATTCCGACCAAACCCCGTCCGTGGCTACGCCCCAGACGATGAGCTCGAACTCGAAGACGATCGCAAGCTGGCCCTCAACCTCGGCAAAACCCCCTCCAGCACACCGGCAGGACCATCACCCTCCGGCCCGATAGGGTCCAAGCACGTCTGTCTCCCATCACAGACGGGCTCCAGCCCTGCCGTCTCCAAGTCCGCCTGTCTCCCCCCGGGAACACTCGGCTCCCCGTCTCCGTGTGCGCACCCATCTAGAAGCCGTTCGCTCGCCGTGCCGCCGTCCCCCGACGAGCAAGCCGAAGGCGGTGCGCTCCGTGTGCTCCTCCCCCAGGGACACGGCGACAAACACCCCGTCATCTTGGCGACCGCCACGACTAGGGCCCAAAAGACGAGGAGGAGGGTGGGTAAAATGACGGAGAGGGGGGTGTTCATGGCCACCGTTTTGTTCTTTATTTCACGATTTTTTCTTCCTTTCTTCCTTTCTTGGTTTTTTTTTTCACGATTTTCCGTGCGGAATACCAGAGGGTTGAAGAAAAAAAGGTATTTAGTTTGTGCAAAGGCGTTACGTGGTGGGTGCCCACCCCGATTTATATGACCTTCAAACGACGGGCTCCTCTCCTGAAATGCACTCTCTGCGTCATAATGTGAACGCATCGACTGATGAAGCACGCAAAATCACGCAAAATCACGCGCTACTCTTATCCATCTACGTGAATGTGAGCGTCGCTTTGTCTTCATCACCCAATGCCGCTATCCATCCGCTCCTCCCCACCATTCAGTCATTGCCAAGCTGTCACAGCTCTGGCATCAGGCTTTCCCGTAAACGGGCACAGACAAACAGCAGCAGTGTCCTACGTGACATGATGAATCCCAACCATGGCACCCACATGTTTGCAATCCTGACGAGCTAGCATTTGGATCATGCTCCAACCAGATAAACGCCTGGCCACCTGGCGCGCAGAGTCGACTTGTCCCCTTCACACGCCAGCTGATCCTCCTGACCCCGTGGCCTTGTATAACACAAAGTGAATCCACAAGTATTCACCGCCCTGAAATGCACCCTTCACGCTCGCTACGTAATTGCTTGATCCATGAATCAATGGCCAACCCCCGCCCTGCGTGCCAACACATGGCCGCTGCGTAAATCCCCCGGCCCTCAACCCAGCGTCTTCACCTTCCCCGAGAAAACCTGCAGGGCCCTCTGCGCATTGTGCCAGAGCAATCCGCAAATGCCCACGACTCTGAAAATCTGCACAATCTCCCACGGATTCCTCGTGCGGACCTCAGTCTCGACATAGCCTGCCGCGGTGCCGGCCAACGACGGGAAGCGGCCCTTGTCGAGATACTCCTCCATCAGCGCGTCCTTCCTGTACCACTGCTCTCGCAGCCAGAGATCAAACTCCCTCGGGTCGTCGAGCGGAATATCCGCCACCCTGAAGCGTCTCCAGTACAGGTTGACCGACTTGGGTGGACGGCCTTCGAAGTAGGTGCTGCACAGTCCAAATATCTCTTCTCCGTATTTGCCCCGACTGAGAAATCAGGGAAAAAGGAAAAGCGTTAGTCATTTGCCATACATACAGGCGTCGGAGAAACACTTACGGTATACCCTCGTATGCCACCGTGCAGTCATAGACGTATTCAACGGTATCCTTGAGCTCATTGAGACAGAAATAAGTCCCCGTGCTTCGAGGCAGCATGACGTGTTCTGGATCGCGCAGAGACTTCTTTGCCGCCCAGTGCGAAGATTTCGTCCGGCCATTCTTGGACAAGTTGGTGCCTTCGGGGAACAAGAGCAGCCACATGGGATCAAAGTACGCGTTTCCCCGGGGGTCGACCTTTTTGTGCTTCAGCTTGTTCAGCCGATACGTGAGCCGTGGCTGGTCCGTCGCCATTTTCCGTGACATGAAGATGAAGCCGTAAAACATCATGCCGGTACCAATGATGGGGATGTACTTGAGAGACTCCTTGAGGATGATGTAGATGTGGCCATGCATCCCTGGGCGATTTGCGTAGCCCACCCACCACAGGTATATCCAGTCTGTGTAAATCTGCGTGCCCTTTGATTAGTCTGTCATCCTGGGTACGTAACGCGGGCCATTGTGGTAAGGTCTCCGTGCCGGCCCCCGTTGTCGGTTCTGCACTAACCTGGTGGTTCGCAATCATGACCAAGCGCTCGGGGAACTTGAACTCGACGCCTCGGCTGGCGGTAGACGAGATTTGGCCGGCGACGGACTCATCGCCACTAATACGAATGGTGGTCGGACCAAAAATATGCGTCATGAGCGTAACGGTGAGGGCGAACGATCTCTTGGTCATGGCCATGTAGGCGCAGAGCCAGTCGCGGTTGATAAAGTACAACGGGGCGCCAATGAGCTGAGTGACGCATATTCTGTCGAGGAAGAAGAGACGGGTCTTAGTTTAGCAACACTTGGGCAGAACGGCGGTCCCTGGCGCCAAAAAAAAAATGAAAATGAAAATGAAAAAGTGAAGAGAGAAAACTGAAGAAGAAAAAAAGAAAAAAAGAGAGAGGGAAAATGGACAGCCTCCATGTCAGCTCCGTAGCACGTACGTCAAGACACAGAAAGTGAAATAGACGGAAAATGCCACCACTCTCAGCATCTGCACAGCACGGCCATGAGCCGCCCGTCCAGACGGATGCGGAGCGGGCGACGACGAGGGTCCCCTATTCGTCGTCTTTGGCACACCGGCGGCAAGCTCAGGGGCGGGAATGCTACGGTCCGAGTCAATCATGTCCGCCGATTTCGCCATGATGGGTGCTGTCTAGTTGCGCAGGCGTGAGTTGCCGCAATGTACGTCGTTCCGTGGGGCGGACGATATAGAACAAGACGGATACGGCGGAGGCGGATACCAAGTACTGGCACGGGACCAGACACCTCGGGTATTAAACCGCGCCTCGGCCGGAACGAGGTGCTTTGTCTGCTATCTTGATGAGTCCGTCTCGTGCCTTGCGAGGAGGACGATGATGCTCGCTGCCTGCCGAGACACCTCGAACGCACTGCGCAAGTCGAGTCGCAAAAAGATGGCCTAACAATCTATGACGTCTAGTTGAATGAGTGAGAGTACCAAGCATGCGCGGGAAGCCATCCGGGCTGCTTGCGTGCTCGAAAGACCGGATGCGGAATCCTCGCGTGCGATGCCAGCACGCAACAAAAAGGGTCTACGAGGGAGGGAATGAGTTTGAGGGGGGAGAGGAAGGAAGCATCCCGAGTCCCCGAGTCAGATTGGATGATGGCCGTTGGTTTGGCCTGTGACTCGCCAGCTGCTCCCAACTTTGCAAGGGGAGCTGAACAGCTGGCTGGGTGGTCAGGCGACCAGGACCAATGGAGAAGGAAGTACCCGCGTGGACGTCAGCATGTAGCTGGCTGCCCGCGCCACAAGCAGCCTGCACCGTGCATCTGTGGCTTGATCACACCCGCAAGTGCCGTCGGCTAGACGTGAGAATGTAGAAAAAAAAAAAAAAAAAAAACCCCAAAAAAAACCAAGAAAAAAAGAGAAAAAAAGAAGGAAGTTCCAAGCATAACCAACCACGACACCAATTGGACTCTTTTTCGATTCGTATCATCATCCCATTCGGTCTCTTTCCCGCCCATACGTACAACAACCCGTGCAACAACGGCCATGCTCCTGGCCCCTACTGGGTAGCCATGTCCCGCCGCAGGTTGCTGCAGCTTGCGTCGACGTGCCATCCGTCCGGACTCTGCGCAAGCGGTTCCGCCAGACTAGCATCATCGTCATCATCGTCATCAACATTAACAACATCATCAACATCATCAACATCATCATGGCCCCTACAACCATCACCACCCGCCGCCTCCACCTCCACCTCCGCCAGCAGTAAGCGACGCTGTCTCTCGACCACTCCTCCTCCTCCTCCTCCTCCTTCCCGCACACCTCCCACCGCAGCAGACGTCCTCAGCGCGAGCCAGCTCCCCGAGCGCATCACCCCGCGCTACCTCCAGAGCCCCAAGCCCGGCTCGTCGCTCCTCTCCCTGCACTGGCCGCGCCCGCCGCGCAACCTGCTGCTCGTGCAGAAGCTCTACGCGCCCGACGTGACCGAGTGCGTCGTCAAGTTCATCAAGCACATCCACAAGGATTACCCAGACGTGAACCTCGTCGTGGAGCCACGCATCTTGGCGCTCCTGGGCGAGTACCTTTCCTCCTCCTCCTCCTCCTCTTCCTCGCCGCCCCCAATCTACGTCTCGGATGGGCGGTGCAGCATCGCCGACAAGATTGACGTCATCGCGACGTTTGGCGGCGACGGGACGGTCCTCCGCGCCGCGAGCCTCTTCAAGCTGCACGGGTCCGTGCCGCCAATCCTGGCCTTTAGCATGGGCACGCTCGGCTTCCTGGGGGAGTGGAACTTTGTCGAGCACAAGAAGGCCTGGCGGGAGATGTACATGAGCGGGAGCGACGTGGCGGCCGCGCAGAGGGCGGCCGTGCCGCGGGGCAGCAGCGATGCCAGCAACAACAAGAGTGCCGGCGCCGCCGATACCCATTCGGGAGAGGAGGATTCGTCATGGGACGGCTGGGAGCGCCATCGCGGCAAAAGCCTCGGCATCCACCGCGCCGCCAAGGTCCTCCTCCGGCACCGCCTCAAGGCCTCCATCTTCAACCGCGCAGGCGACAACATCAACGCCCGGGTATCGGACACGCTCGCGACGCAGCACAGGAGCAGCATCGCCGAAACGCGCGACCCGTCGCCCGCGCTGCGCGCCATCAACGAGATCTCGGTCCACCGCGGCTCGCACCCGCACCTGGCCGTCATAGACATCTACCAAAACGGGCACTTCCTCACCGAGACGACCGCCGACGGCATCCTCATCAGCACCCCGACGGGGTCCACGGCGTACAGCCTCAGCGCGGGGGGCCCCATCGTCCACCCGCTCGTCAAGTCGCTCCTCGTGACGCCCATCTCGCCCTGCAGCCTGTCCTTCCGGTCGCTCGTCCTCCCGCCCGACACAAAGGTGACGCTGCGGATGAGCGGCAAGAACCGCGGGCGCGAGCTCGACCTCAACATTGACGGGAAGCGCTGCGCCGGTGTCTCGCCGGGCATGGAGATTCGCGTCGAGGGCGAGTTTGTGGGGCGTGGGGGGGCAGGCGGCGGCGGGGAGTGGCACGGCGGGGTGCCGTGCCTGATACGCGCCGAGGACGATGATCCGTGGGTGGGGGGGTTGAATGGCTTGTTGAAGTTTAATCATCCATTCGGGAGGGAGGGGCCGAGCGACGAGCATGGGTAGGTGGGGGGGCTGTGGTGTTGCGTGTCTGCACGGCAGGATACCGGGGTCATGTCATTCTGCATAGGATTTTAGAACAACGGCCTATATATATATATATATTCTAGCCATGTTTTCCCAAGAAGCTCCTTCCTTACGCAGCTGCCTCGCGAGCAGCCGGAGCCGCGACAGCATCTCTTATGCCAAACAGCCAGCACGACAGGCCACCAGCCCGCAGCCAAACAGCCAGCAACAGACACCGCAGGCAAACCCCGCCCCGTAGCCAACAAAGATTACATAAAAAGGGGTCAGCCGCGCAAGGTGATGTCATGAGAAAGACAGGGACAAGACGACAAAAAAACGGTCATGAAAACGTGGTCAGAAACATGCTCAGATACGACACCGCGGCGGCGGCGGCCCCCCCCCCGCCCCCCACGCTCCTCCTCCCCGCCCGCGAACTCTGCTCCCCCGCGCCCAGCGGCCTGGCGACATAGTCGGGCGCGTACGCGGCCGGCTTCGTCTCGTTGAGCGTCCCATCCCAGCAGTACCGCGCGAAGCACCTGTTGCACTTTTCCGGGACGGCCACGGCGCGGGTGCGCGCAAAGCTCCGGGCGAGCATCGCGCAGGCGACGCACGCCGGCCAGTCGGGGTCCCGCGTCGAGTTGAGCTGCGTGGCGACGGCCCAGCCGTTCTGGATGATGGCGTCGCGCTGGGCCGTCGGCACGGCCATCTGGAAGGTCGATATGTTGGAGTGGTACACGTAGGGGTGGTTGGGGATGTAGACGATGAGGGGGGGGGGGCCCCCGCCGACGAGAGGGTCAGGTTCGCGGCGTCGCAGCCGAAGAAGGCGGGGCGGGCGTTGAGCCCGAGGTTCCGGAAGGTGTCCCGCCCGGGGACGGGCGGGAAGGACGACCCGTCGGGGGCGGGGCGCCGGAGCGACCGCTCGTAGGTGGCGATGGGGGCGGTGCCGTCGGGCCAGCTCGTGTCGGTGTCGGCCGAGGAGTCGACGGAGAAGACGACGTCGAGCCCGCGCGCGGGCACGAGGTGCGGGTGGTAGGGGATGTTCTGGAGGTCCTCGCCGCCGTCGACGAGGGTGAGCCGCGCCGAGGAGGCCCCCGGGTTGCGCGCGGGGTTCCACCCCCGGAAGGGGTTGGGGGACCAGTCGGCGACGTCGTCGGATGCCGCGCCGAGGGCGTCGAGCAGCGCCGCGACGGCGTCGACGACGAACCCGGGCACGTCGTCGGGGACGTAGTCGGACTTGCCGTCGCGCAGGTACAGCACCATTTGGTTGAAGAGGCTGCTCGAGGTGCCCATGACGAAGCCGGCGTTGTCGAAGCCGACGACGCACCGCGGCGGGGACGAGGACGCGTCCTCGTCGAGCACCCCGTCGGCGAACCTGGAGCCCACGTGCCGGAGGGGGACGAACCCCCGCAGGGAGGGGTCGTGGGAGCCCATCTCCCAGGGGTTGAACTCGAAGACGGTCGAGTTGGACGAGACGATCTTCTCGCCGGGGGCGCGCCCGACGGCGACGATGAGCGGCAGGGGCGTGCGCCCCGCCGCGAAGTCGGCGTCGTGCGCGACCGACGAGAAGGTGTGGCCCGGCCCGCCGTCGGTCGCGCCGATGAGCTGGTACGAGAGCATGCGGCCCCAAACGTCCGTCACCGACGTGTCGAAGCCCGCCCGCCCCTTGCGCGCCACCTGGTCCAGGATGGTCCGGTAGTACTGGATCAGGCTGTACTGCGCCGGGCCGGTGAAGATGGAGTCCTCAAGCCGCCAGATGCCCGGCGCGCGCACCGCCTCCTGCACCGACGTGAAGTTGTTGGCGTACAGGCTGCCCACCAGCCAGCTGCCGCCCGACAGGCCCGACAGGTACGTCGCGCTCTGCAGCAGGCCCCCGAGGTTGCCGGCCGCGTCGCTGCCCGTCGACCGGATGTCCCAGGCCGCGAGCGCGCCCGCCCCGTTGAGCATCGCGCGGTACCCGCCGCCCGACACCGCCAGCCCGACGTTGGGCAGCGCCGTCGGATCCTTGTCCGCGCCCGCCAGGTACTTGTCCACGTCGAAGCCCGGGATCGCGAGGCGCTTCAGCAGCGCCCGCATCGGCGCGATCGTCTCGTTGCGCCGCCTCGGCAGCCACTCGGCCTCCTGCGGGGAGAGGGACGAGCCATCGCGCACCCGCGGTCGCGTCGCCGGACAGTCCACGTGCGAGGGGGCGTAGCCCGAGGGGGATTGGTTCGTCGCTCGTGCGAGGAGGTCTGCACCGTTGCGGAGGCGTACGTCAGAACGCAAACCTCGAGTTCGTTCTTCATCTCGCATGGGGATTGGAAAGACGAGAAGAAGACGGTGAGGGGGAGAAACAGAGAAACCCTTCCGCACCTGCATGCAAGCCCGCGACAAACGCCGCCTCGCTCGCCGCCTCGCTCGCCGCCTCGCCGGCCGGCGCAGCCCACCCCACCGCGAAAAACGCCGCCAGCAAAACCGCCAACCGGCCAATCGTGGCCATTTCTACAGCAGATGGCGGCGCCGCCGCGAGAATCCGCCGCGCCGTCACTCGGTTGGGGCACAAGGGAAAAAAGCGCCCTTTTTGTCCGTTATTCCGGGGGCGTTACCGGTCGACGTTGTCAAGGCCGTGATGGGCAAAACTGCTGGCTGCGAGGGTGGGGCAAAAAACAAACAAGGAAGAAAGAAGAAGAAGAAAAGGGTTCGAAATCACAAAAGCGATTCGCGTCCCGAGTGATTCCGTCCTAGACGGGCCGGGAGGGGGAGGGGGAAGAACAAAAAAAAAAAAGAAAAGAAAAAAAGAAACAAGGAGAAATGCCGGACATGCGATCATGCTCCCAGTCCCCCTCATGATCGATCGAACGAGGGGGAGAGACGGAGAAGAAACAACGCTCGAGGACGGCTACACCTCACGTCAAGCTTTGATACATGTCAAGGAAAATCTTGAGCCGCCTCGTCTTGGCGCGCGCGCGGTGTGGATCCAAGCTTCGACCCGAGATGAGCGGGCCGGGCAGGGGAGCTGGCAAAGACAAAGACAAAAAGTGGAGAAGCTCCACCTGTGCATGCATATGGGCTTGCATGTGGCCGAAAGGCGGCCGTTTCATTGGCACGGGGCGTTGCTTGGCGCTCTGGAAGGTCCGGGCGTTCGTTGTGGGTCTGGTCAGCTGTCGTCGCCGTCTTCAGGGTTCCCTAGTCATGGACGACTGTCCGGGAAACCTCTCTGGTCCGAAGGGATGGGAAATCCGTCGTTTGAGAAGCGCGGCAGGCTGGGGCGGGCTGGCGCGGGCTGGGGCCAGCGCCTGGCTCAGCCGGTCTATCGTGTGGTGCAGAGGACCATACCACATGTGCGCTCCTATGCGTCACCATGGGATGGGGAGAAGCCAAACTCCTCAGGATCCGAGGTGGCGGCACAAGCGGCGGGTATATGGCATCATGGGCATCATGATGATGATTGCGCGTACATGACCGAATTGGCCGACGTCGTCTACCTGCGACGTACACATACAGACACACACACATGCATGCATAAACCGTGCACATGCATAAGACAGTCTCCGCAGCCCGAGTTATGCAAGCCCAAGCAAACGGCACCAAGTACGTCATGACCCCTGTTTCCCCACGCGCCGAGGGGAAAGACGGCTTTGACCATCTCATATGCCCCTCTTCGTTCGAGTACGCATACGTTGCGATAGAGGCATCGTCGGCTTCATGCCGGACCTTCCGATGCCATTCATTCCTGATTCTTGCCAAGAAAAAAAGCAGAATCCAGGAGGCATTGAGCCCAGCCAGCAGTCAAATTCAGACGCATCAGAGTGTCGGCGGGGTCGAGAGGGGGGGTCCGCTCATGTCTCACCTCCCTCACAGCCCCCTCCTCACGCAGGTCGATGATTGACCGCATGACGCAACGTCGCTTCCATGGCGATCCAAATCATACAGCAAACCAGGCATTGACTTTGCCTTCCGGGACACAAGTGCTCATTGCTCGGCATTTCTGCCGACAGGCCAACAGTGCTTTTGGAAACGAAACGTGGGCCAAACATTGACCAGGACGGATGGACCATGGGCAGTGTGCTTGGCTCGAGGCAACATCTCACACATAATCTTCATCCACATCCAAGCTGCGCCTCGTCAAGTAATTCTCCGCACTCAAGGTGCTTGCTACCTACGCAGCATGAAATAAAATTGGCTACGTGACGGATTCGAGCAAGGAAGGGGTTGGCGTGTGCGCCGCCCACCACAACCGAACATCTCCTTTTGCTCAGTCGACGACGGCACCAGACTCTCCTCGGACCAAGTCCTCCTTCCGAGCACCGGTAAACCGCCCACCTCTAAACGCTTCGCGCAGTTCGCAGCTGCCGGCGCTCTTGCCACCAGCCTTGCACGCCTCACACTGTCGACCGTGCGCCACCAAGAGGACGTGCAGCGGATACTTTTCCTCGTCGGCCACGACGGCGTCCAGGTGAGCCTGCGTCTCCTCGCGACTCGCCCCAGACGGGCGCCAACCAAGAAGGCCCGTGATGCGGTAAACATGGGTGTCGACGGCAAAACTGGGCCGCTGCAGGCAAAAGAGCAGCACGCAGCTTGCTGTTTTGGGGCCCACGCCCTGGAAGGAAATCATCTCCTTCATGGCATCCTCGTCTGATGCGCAGAAGAGATGATCCAGAGAAAACACCCCGTACTGTTCCTTGGTCCGTCTCAGAATGCTGATGATGACCTTGCTCTTGATGGCGGCGAGACCGCCCGACTGTATCGCCTTGTGCAGCCGGGCTTGGCCGCCGTCGACAATCTCTTGCCACTTTTCGCTGCCCCCATACTCCTTGTCCATGCTCAACTTTGCACGCGTGCTGTTTGTATTGCTCGTGTTCTGCGACAAGATCGTGCGAACCAGAGCATCCAGGACGGAAGGCGAGTCTCCGCAGCCGGCAGAAGCCGTCGGTGCCACAACAGCCTCGGGCCGAGCTCGCTCACCATGAAGCCGAGCGAGGATGCGGTGAGCCGCCTTGCATTCCTCGGGGGCCGGGCGTGAGAAATCCGGAAACGGAGATGCCTTGGAAAAGGCAGAAAAGGACTTGAGCTTTCGGTTCTTCAAAACGTCCGCCTTGATGAGCTCATCTTTCACGCCGACACCTTTCCCGGCACTGTCGGTGAGCGGGAGCTGCCGCGCCGGACAAGCTGGCCCCAGCTTAACCTTTTTCAACACGGTGCCGTCTGCCGTGCTTGGTGAAGACGCCCGCTTGGATGGCTTGACAGCTGGCTGTTTTCCATCCTCGGCACTCTCGACTTTGACGACGGTCTTTGTCTTGATGTTTCTGGCGCTGCGCCGAGGCTGTGGCGTGATTCTGGGTGTAATGTACGCATTGGCTGACGTGGACGCGGGAGCCATGGCACCAGGACATGTGAAGACACAGGCGAAAGACGGGAGCCCAGACGTGGCCTCCTGGTGCGTGCGATCAGTCCCTGGGGTGCAGCCCGCAGGGAATCGTGAGGATTTGGCGGCGTCGTATCAAGAATGTTGCTTGCAAATCCATGACACCCAAAGTTCTCGGCAGCTTTACTTGGCTTGCAATCAGTTTGCGGTGCGGATCGAAAGACGAAGTGAAGTGCGCGTCATTGAAGCCGCTGGTCTGGGTCACGCGTGGCTGGGCGGTGATGGCTGGTCAGTGCGCGGTCCCACCTTTATGCGAGACGTCGAGGAGGCATCGAGGCATCGAGGCCCACGTTGCGTCAAAATATGACGCATCTCCATGTTTCTACTGTTGGCGTGCATCATGCAAATAATTGGTTTTCCGCCGCTTCTCCCTCCGCTCCGGGGGCCGCCTGCGGCTGCTGTTCATGTTGACGATGCTGCTGCTAACTGGAAGATGAAGCTGCTGCTGCTATGGATGTTGACGAAGCTGACACAGTCCCCCCGCTCCCGATTTGTACTTGTCAAGTCCTATAATCGGAAGATATATATATTTGCGATACATTACAGTACATCGAACTTCTACTGACCAATAACCAGAGAGTATCTGTTCTGTTAATCTTACGAACCGGGGTGAACCATGATAAAGTCTCTACACGACGGCCCAACTCCAGGAGAGGCAAAGTGCTCTTCACGCGCCATGTTCGCGGCTTTGCCTCAGGGGGTTCCGCTCCCGAGTTTCAAAAAGAAGACATGTACGTGATTGCAGGAAGAGCCAACTCCAATTTGTGAATATCGGCCGAAAACTGCAAACTGCAGACGTCTTCTCTTTACTCCTCCCGTACTCTGTATCCCCGTCGAGACAGACAGAGAAAGGGATATCCAACCTCGTAAAGGCTTCCTCCTCTCGCCAGTCTGCGCACAAACACCAGGTATAGTACCTAGAAAGCCGTCCCAGACTTTCCTTATCCCTCCTCCTTCAAACCGGTTTCAAACCAAACGCTTTCATATAATATACCCAACCATATCCAACAAATAACCCGTTCTTCCCTCCCCACCGCCGAAAAGACCGACGTCCTCTCTTGAACAAAGAGGCGTAAAAAAAAAAAAAAAAAAAAAAAACCGTAAGTCCAAAACCCCCAATAAACACAACACCACAACACCACAAAATATCAAGCCTCCCAATCCATGCTCTCCACCATCCACTCCCACGCATCATCCCCCCCCTCCCCCTCCCCCACCAGCACCCCCTCAACCTCCCTCCCCGCCACCCCATACGCCTCCTCCAACCCCCCCAAGATAGTCCCGACAATCCAGCTCAAATGATACATCTTCAACGGCGGCGTCTCCCTCCCCCCCGCCGCGTCCTTCCACCGGTTCCTCAACTCCTTGGCCTTCCACAAAGCCTGGTACACGTCCCCCGTGCCGAGCGTCCCATGCAGCGGGTTCGCCTCCTCCTCCCCCAGCGCCCTCAGCACATTATGATGGTACGCGTGGTGCGACGACGACGAACCCCCGCCGTTGGGCCAACCTCTCTCTCTTCCCGTACCGGCGCCGACCGAGACGTCAAAGACGAGGAGCAGAAACACAACTGCCTGCTCGATCCACGCGTAAAACTCGTAAAAGTCGACCTTGAAGTTGCGCTCTGCGTCCTCGGGCCGAAACCCCCATTCTTGGGGCCGCAGAGCGCGCTCATACGAGCTCTGGAGGTCGATGAATTTCCAGCGCAGCCGGAGACAGGTTTGCTCGAAGCGGTGGAAGGACTGGAGGCGTGCTTGGGTTGTGGCCGCGGTGGTGGTAGTGGTGGTCGTACTCGTGGCGATGCCTGAACTTGTTGCTGTTGCTGCTGC
>AFQZ01001340.1:5000-12698 GCA_000222935.2 Aciculosporium take MAFF-241224
GAGGTTGCATTCAACGGCTGGGGCATATTGTTGGCCCAAGAAAGCATGGATGGATGGATGAACATGGACGTCGAATCCGCCTTCGCATGACATGGCGCTGGCCATGATGATCCTTGCACCTGCAAGCTATTCATGCTGCCCATTCCCTGTTCCAAAGTCTCGTCACGCTGCATCGAGCTCCGGTGATTATTCCCGCCGAGGCCAGGAAAGCTCCTTCACCCTGAAAAGAAAGAAAATGCTCAAAGACGCCCAGAAGCGGATTTTTCATGACGTCGTTTCCGCCGCCGAGTGTCCCTCCAAGCCAAAGCGTCACGGTGTTTCGAATTTTCTGTTCTGCGGTTCGCATAATGACGCAAGCAGGCTCGACATGCAGCACGGAACCCAAGAACTCTTCACGGTCGAGGTGATTCGGAAGACGGTCCGACGTGGACGTACGTTCTTGGCGAGACGCGGCAAGGATTCGCAGCGTACGAGTTGATTTGGGAGGAAAATCGAACTGGGCCCGACGCCGCATTGCTTCTATTCACGAAATCAGGTGTTGGACGCACGTCCCGACGCCTGCTCTTGATCGCGTCTCTTTCTTCCAACCTCGCAGGTGAAGCCGGAAACAACACAGGGCGCGATGGACTTGGCAACGAGAATGAGCAAAGGGGGGCGTCGGTCGGTCTTCCTGTTCTTGGGAAATGCGCAAGGTGGAACGCACATCCTCTTCCATCACAAAGACGAGACGAGCATCAAGCAGACTAGACTCTGAAGTATATTCCACCCGATTCACTGCCCCGCGACCTTTTTAAGAGCCGATACAAACTTGCGCCCTCTGGTTTCCCTGTACCAGGCTGCTCCCTCCGTAAAGCCTCCCATCACACGCTTCCCGATGCTTCATTCGTGCATATGACGGGACCTCTCCATCAACCGCGATGTCGAGAACGGCCCCTCGTTGCCTCCCGCAGCGTAGCCTCGCACTGCGAACAGAGTCTCGCCCGGTCCCGACTCCAGTACACGTATTCCTTCCGGATGCCTTCTTTGCAGTCTCCCCGACGGGGATATCGCGCCTTCAGGGCATCCCGGCACAGATCCGTAGTCTCGCGCCGTACCTCGATGTCGGTCTGGCAGGTAGGGCATTGGCGGAGCCAGACAATGGTTTTGCACATTTTCGCTACAGCTTGTCCAGGAAATAGGGACTGAAACTGAAGTTTTCGTTGTTGAAGAAAAGAGAATAGGTTGTTGGTTTGGTTTGGTCTGGCTTGTTTCTTCTTCTTCTTTAGAACAGTGCTTTCGGTTCGGTGTTTGTTTCTTTCGGGGAAACGGTTCTGTTCTCGACCTCTGCAGCAGCGTCTGTGGTCATGGATTGAACAAGAGAAGAACTGGCAAGTTTAGAAGCAGGACAAATTCTCTTGGGTGGCCAGGCTGGAGAGAAGGTTGCTCTTTTTCTCGCCGGCCCAACAGTAGCCAGGGCATCTTTAAATAGGGATTTCGAGGTCGGGAGAAGCAGTGATTATGCTGTATCTGTGACTGTCGCGGGTTGCAAACTTGTTCAGTCAGAACCAGGGGAGTGGCTATTCCGACTTGAACAAACGTTGACGTCTGGATGCTGTGCTACGTCGTACGCGGGGAGAGAAAAGGCTGGGTACCTAGGTTGCAAAGGCGCTTTGGTTTTTTGGTTTTTTGGTTTTTTTTTGGTTTTTTCTTTTTTTTCCTCTTCCATAAAAGTGGCAGTGTGTGATTCTTCCTTCCTTCCTCCCCCCTTTGCGTAGTGAAGGAAGGGTGGGGAGTGTTGGTCGGGTTGCGGGTTGAAGAGTGCATCCCTCCCTCCCGTGTTGTGAAAATGGCGTTGCGGGGAGGGAAACAGAGGGGATTGATGCTGACGATCCAGGTGGGACAAGATGGGGATGAAAACATTGGTGAATATACAAGGAGCTGGCATGGGCTGGCTTTGTTCATGCGTTCATGCTGATGCCAGTCGACTGATTCTGAGCGCCCATGATGTATGAGTACGCATGTATGGACGCATGTACGTAGGTACGTATGCGCAACTATGTATTGGAACGGCCGTTGATGGTCACGCCACGGCTTGGAAATGGTAGATGATGAGTTTCCGTCCCCCCTTGGCGCCCCTCCCGGCTCTTCTCCTCTCGACGGTCCGACTTGCCGACGGCGGCCGACGATTTCCTGCCTGCCCCGGTTTCGCCACAGTTCGCCCGCCGAGGTTCAGACCTTCAATCAATGACTCTCCCCAACATCCTCCGCTGTTCACCCTCGCAGTCAATCAACCACCAAACAACAGTGCGGTGCGGTGCCGTACAGGAAGAAGCAGAGATGACGACGCGTCTCCAAGTCACGGCCGCGGGATGGCTGCTCCTCTCGCTCGCCCACACGGTACGTACGACGCGCAAGCCGACCGGCCCAAATACGCCCTTGATCCATCACGCCACGTCACGTGGAGAAGATGAGATCGAGGAAGAAAGAAAGAAGGGGGGAAGGGGAAGAAGCGATTCACACGTGTACTAATCCCGCACGAAATTGTTCAAAAACGTCTTGTGCCTTTCAGACGGGCGCCAAGGACTGGCAAGCAAATGCCAAGTTTCAAACCCTGTCGCGGCTCTCTTCTGCGTGCGCCAAGGTGGGCTGGTACCAGGGGAGCGGCTTCTTTGTCGTGAACGGTCAGTGTCTGGTCATGACCTATTCTTCAACGCCCTCTTTCTGCCTCTCTCCGTCGAGCCGTCGAGCCGTCTGCCTCGCATCTATTTTTCTGCTTGATTTTTTCTATTTTATTTTAGTTTAGTTTATTTTGTTGCCCCGTTTCGGTTGCAGAGACTGTCGCGCCCTCTCCTCTCCTCTCCTCTCCTCTCCTCTCCCCTCCCCACGACAGAAAACGGTTGCTGACGTGCGGTCCGACCTTTAGCCATGCTCAACTACGCCTGGTCGCGGAATCCTGCGCTGCTGCGTGATCCCGTCCACAAGGCCATGGCTTGTTTCATGACGGCCATCATGTGGGCGAGCGGATGGTGGTATGCCAAGAACCGAGTGCCGGCCAACATGGCTGCCGTGACTGCCATGGGTGCTCTGCAGGGCTATGCTGCGTTTTCTGTCTAGACGTGTGTTATGAACGGCTGTGCAGACGCGGACCAGATAGATGCGGTCTTGCGCAGAGAATAATATAGACTCTCGTTTCTCCATCTTGACGGCGATCAAATGACAACAACGACGATGGTGCGGGGTTGTTGTTGTTGTTGTTGTTGTTGTTGTTGTTGTTGTTGTTGTTGTTGTTGTTGTTGTTGTTGTTGTTGTTGTTGTTGTCCCGCTGCACGTGTCAGCCATTGTGCCGTTGGTTCATGTTCAGTCCGGAAGGCTCGGGGCTTGCCGCATCCAAGCAGGCATCTTCCAGACCTGCAGGTAATCATCCGCATGTATGTATAGAAAGATAAAGGCTGAATGATAACAGCCGAGTTTCTGCAAAGCACCTGCTCGGCACGTCCCTGGCTTCCCCCACCCCGCCTCTCCAACGCTGACTCCCACCACATTTCCCTCGCCGACCTCCTTTTTTTTACCCCAAGACATCAATCCCATCAACAGTCGTAATTCCAGGCAAGATAAAACAAAAAATGGCTTCCAAACCTCTGCGCATCGGCTTCGTGCCCGAGCACTTTTCGACCCCCCTCCACTTCGCCCAAAAACACTACGGCCTCGACGCCACCCTCATCGCCTTCCCCTCTGGCACGGGACACATGGTGACGGCCATTCGCGCCGGCGAGATTGACATTGGCATCGGCTTGACTGAAGGGTGGATTGCCGGACTGGGAAAGGAGGACGTCCAAGGGGATGGAGGCTATCGCCTCGTCGGCACCTACGTTGAAACGCCATTATGTACGTCGTCAGGGAGAGTTGGGATTTGATGCATGCCATGAAAAAAAAAAAAAAAAAAAAACCCTCTGCGGTCCAAGAACGCCCATGATGCCACTGCACTGGGATGCTAACCCGCTCTCGTCCATGGATTTGTTGAAAAAACGAACAATACAGGCTGGGCTATTTCCACGGGCGCGCAACGCACCGACTTGACATCCGTAGCCTCCCTCAAAGGCACCAAGATGGGCGTATCTCGCATCGGATCCGGCTCCTACGTCATGGGCTTCGTTCTCGCCGACCAGCAAGGCTGGCTAGCCGACAAGGTCTCCTTCTCCGACACCATTGTCCTGCACAGCTTTGAGAAGCTCCGCAACGCCGTCAACCTGGGCATGGCCGACTTTTTCATGTGGGAGCACTTCACCTCCAAGAAGTACCACGACTCGGGCGAGATCAAGCGCGTGGGGGACATCTGCACGCCCTGGAGCAGCTGGAAGATGGTGGCATCGACGGAGCTCGTTGACGGCGCCGCGCTCGATCCCCGCGTCAAGGCCCTGTTCGGGAAGCTGGACCAGGGCATCCGGCACTTCAACGAGAACCAGGACGAGGCTGTTGCGTACATCTCGACGGAGCTGGGGTACACGGAGCCCGATGCGCGGGCGTGGTTGAAGACGGTCCGGTTCCCCGCCAGGACGGAGGGGGTCAAGGACGAGGTGGTGAGGAACTGCATCGACGTGCTGAGGAAGGCGGGCGTGTTGGTCAAGGGGAGGGGCATGGAGGCCGAGGCGATGGTGGTGGTGAAAGCATAGACTGGACTGGACCTTGACGTGCATCTTTTTTTCCGAGCCCATGACAGTGCATATCGAGGAGGCCTAGGGTAGTCTGCGCTCCTCTGGTAGCAGCGGTGCCATTCACACTCAGTAGGAGGCAATCAACCGACGTCACCCGCTCCTCGTCGTGCATGGATGGCGTTTGCATTTGTGGCACCACCAACTGGCACCTGGCACCGCCACCAACTGGCACCTGGCACCCCCCCCCCGCAACTGGCACCTGGCACCACCAACTGGCACCTGGCACCCCCCCCCGCAACTGGCACCCGGCACCCCCAACTGGCGAGGCCCCCACTTCATGACCAATCTTGCCTGCCTGCGCCCCTCAACATTTCGATCCGCCTCTGTGCCGAGATCCCATCGCAACATCGTCCTCTGGTTCCTGGCAAAGCCTCCCCACGGCGTCGACACAACCGGCGTGCTGGCCCCAGACACGGCCATTTTTTCTTTTTTTTCCCTGGCCGTCATCGGTCTCATCTTGACGGCATCCTCATTCGCACTTCTCGCCGCCTTCTGCACCGATGGTCTCGTGCTACATCATCACGTGTAACCTCCCGCACCCTGGCCGGCCTACCAAATCGTAGAGGCACATTCTGCAGGTCTGAAAAGGGGGCCGGGTGGCAAAAGCTGCCAAGAGCAAGGGGGGACAAAAGGCGAGGCGCGCTACCTGGCTCGTGCCGAATCATCGCCGCCGCCAAGTGAAGAATCATGCCGACGACCAATCTACGACACGCGACCGAGGATGCCTCTGCTAGCTCTGCAATAATCCCCAACGAGCTCAACAACCACCGACGCTGTCTTGTGCGCGGCGACGAGGCGGTGGAAATGACGGAACCGACGGCTTCGTCCTCAGGGCAGGCCCCCGTCATGCCTGCGAAGCGAGCGGGCCTGCTGGCAAGTGTAGGACAGGGTCGTGTTGCGAGACGGACGCTGGGCATCTGTCTGTTGCTGGTGACCGTGTTCCTCTGGACGCTGTCGAATTTCCTTGCGAGTGTGAGTGCCTGTTCCCGGGGCCCGCGCGGCCAAACCCCCTCCCCCAACAGCCGTCCAAGGCGAGAGCTCATCTGTGACGGCATAGTCCATCTTTTCCAACCATGCCTACGACAAGCCGTTCTTTCTCGTCTACGCAAACTCGTCAGTCTTTGCCATCTCCCTGCTACCGACATTCATCAGATACCTCTTGAAAGCAGGCGTGCGGGGCATGCGCAATGACCTGATTCGGTTATGGACAGAGGGCAAACAACGAGGCGGGGCGTATACCAAGGCGGCGACCGAGGACGACGCGCTCGACGGCGAACAGTTGATGGCCGGCAACCATGACGGCCTTGTCGGGACGGCGGCGGCGGCGGCCGGCGCCGACGAGAAACTTGGCTTCCGAGAGACCATTGTGCTTAGTCTCGAGTTCTCCATGCTGTGGTTTGTGGCCAATTATTTTGCATCCGCGTGCCTGGAGTACACAAGCGTGGCGAGCGTAACTATTCTTACATCGACAAGCAGCGCGTGGACTCTGGTTTTTTGCGCCCTGTTCCGGGTCGAATCCTTTTCTGTGCGAAAACTCATCGGCGTGACGGCCTCTCTGGTGGGCATCGTCTTGATCTCCACGGTTGATCTGTCCGGCAAGAGTGACGAGAACAGGGGATCCTTTCCCCACAAGACGCCGACGCAGATCGCCTTGGGTGATTCCATGGCCTTTTTCAGCGCCCTCATGTACGGCTTGTATGTTACCGTCATGAAGAGGCGCGTGGGAAGCGAGGACAAGGTGGACATGAGACTATTCTTTGGGTTGGTCGGCTTGTCCAATCTGCTGTTGCTGTGGCCATTGTTCTTTATTTTGCATTGGACAACTATCGAGCCAGTAAGTCGGGAAGCGCGAACACAGGGGGCTGTCGTATGGTACACCGGGTTTTTTTTGGGGGGTTTTTTTTGGGGGGTTTTTTTTTTTTTAAATGCTAACAGCGAGGCCCCTGTCTAGTTCGAGATGCCCGCCACCGGAGCCATCTTGGTCATAATAGTGGTCAACTCGATAGCGTCGTTTGTGAGCGACATGTGCTGGGCATTTGCCATGCTTCTAACTACTCCGCTGGTCGTGACGGTTGGGCTGTCTCTGACGATCCCGCTCTCGCTGATTGGGGAGGCGATCCAATACGGGCAGTACTCGAGTTTTATGTATTGGATGGGTGCCGCCGTGGTGCTCCTGTCGTTTCTCTTTATCAACAAGGAGAGCCGGGAAGAGGGTGACGGGCTGGAGGGCGTCGCGGAAGACCGGGGCACGGCATAGACTGTGCGGATCTGGGAGAGCTGAAACGGAACAGATGAAAAGACCAAAACTATATAGGCTGGTGCCGCCGTTGATCCGCGTCCGGCTCCTACTGCACTGCACATCCTTCGCCCTGCCGCTGTACCTGTCTTTTTCTTCCGAATCAGCGTGTCTCGTTGGACAATGGACGCGGACCCCTGTCCCCCGGGACTCGGCCCGGGTTCCTCTTCCTCTTCCTCCTTGCACATGTACGTACGTACACGCACGGTCAGGAACGCGACACGTCACATTGGCGACGGGCCCCAGCAGCGTGGCATCATCCAAGACCATGATGTCTCTCGACTTTACTTTTTTTGGTAGCAAATCGTCCGCCACAGAGCCATCCCACTTTTCCACGACCACAATGCAGGTTTCGGATTCTCGTATTTATGTATTTATGTCTTCCCTGATCAAACCATCGTCTTGGCCGACGCGCTGCAGAAGCCCCCAGACGGGTCAATGAACTCAACGGTCTGGTCCTGGCGCCACGGTCTACCTCGACCGAGGACGCGATCAAGCACGTATTTCTCGATGCCCGGACATGCATCTCCGGGGACGCACCCGCCAAGAAAGTGGGTAGCGATCATTGTCGGGAACAAAGGAGTCGCGCTCGGGAACAAGGGCTAGGCGGCACGGATCTGGCATGCACGTTCCCGGAAGGGCTGGGGGTGTCCGAAAAGGGACGCGACTTGCCAAAAAGGGACGCGACCTGCTAGAAAAGGAAAGGAGATG
>AFQZ01001339.1:0-12708 GCA_000222935.2 Aciculosporium take MAFF-241224
GAGAAAGAAAGAAAGAAAGAAAGAAAGAAAGAAAGAGGAGGGTAATTTTGCGCTTGCGGATAAAGCCTTGCTTTACGAAGAAGCAGGAGGGGGAGGAGGAGGAGGAGGAGGAACGTAGCTCCTGGACCATTCGCAAGTTGTCTGGCCGCAGTCGAAGACTCTGCCGTTGTAAGTGGAACCGTCGGGTCGTCAGAAAGTGCGCCACCTGCACATGTCGACAAGTAATTCGAAGTCGACGGCGGCCATGATGAGGGCAAGTTCTGTGTGGGGATTCTTGCAAAGTTGCACAAAATATAGTAGAAGCGTGAGGTGTTGATATCTTGTTGTGATTCCCATGTGGACTGAAAGAATAAAAGAAGATGATTCTGACGACGAGAGCTCTATGCCGCGGTATATATTCTTTTTTTTTTTTTTGGGAGGCGCAAGGAGGGATGGGCGCCGTCGGAGTTCTCCCAGGTGTTGAACATTCTGTCATCTAAACAGGGCCTCGGATAAGTTTGCTTTTGGGGGGGGGGGGAACGGGACAAGGTCTTTGCTATTGAGGGTGCTGGGTAAACTTGCTGCGGGTGGCCGAAATGCGGGCGTCGAAGCTCGGTGAGGTGGAGAGAAAGGACAGGGTGCGCCGGAGGCAGGCAGGTAGGAACGAATGAGGGTTGGAAAATTCCACGCATGACGTGCCCTTTTTGAAGAATGAAGGCCTAGGAAAATATGAAATTAGTAGGGCTGGATGTTTTGACCGAGTGGAGTGCTGAAGATGGTATGGAGGGGGGAGTTGGAAGTGGACTCTTGGGGTCTGAGCCGAGGAGGGTGGCAGCTCACACGGGAGCCTTTGTTCGATCAGGCTGTCTCGTGGGCAGATCTGTAAGTCTAGTTGACCGCTTCGTCTTGTTTGAATCCCTTGGAGGGGCGTCTTCAGCTTGAGGTTCTTCGGTGAGCAGGCGACATGCGGGGCCGGTAGACAAACAAACAAGCAGGGTCGGTGGATAGAAGACGCAGGGCCGGCAGACAGAACACGCAGGACGGATAGAATGAACTTGAATGACAAATATATTGAGCACGCAGGACCTACTACGCCCATCGCAGAAGGAGGCTGCACGCCATGAGCCGTCCCGACATGCTTGTGATGAACGCCGCAACAAATACGGCGATTGATGCTGCGGCGAATATTGGCACAAGACACCACCAGCTTTCAAGCGTCCCTGCAGTTTGACATGTCTGGTGGCAGTCAAGGCGGTGGTTGGCAAACCCCCGACGGAAAGGTAGAGTCCTGCTGAGACGACTTCCAAGGTGGTAATCAAAGAGCGGGTTCATGCACACGGCTGTTCAGGGGGGCGAGGTATGGCATGAATGTTGGACAATAGTCTCTGTGATGATGGGCTCTTCCACGCTCGTGCCAGCGCAGCTGGCGACTCTGCTGAGCTTGGTCGCGCCCAGCAACCCGTCCACCACCGGCACCCGGTGCATGTTCCCCCCGCGACAACGTGCCGCTCTGACTCTTTCCTCCTCTCCCCGGACACCCCTCCAGGTCCTCCCGTGCAGGTGTTTGAGGCACGGCTGATTGCCCCCCACGGGGTTAAACAGCCAAGTCGCCCACTTGGCCCACGCGCCCTCCTTCATCTGCCTCCTCGCCTTCTGCCCAATGGTGTCCTCGATGAAAGCGCCGCGCATCATGGCCAGTCGGCTGGGGAAGACGCGCGCGAGGTAATGCGATGTCGACGCAATGTGCGGCTTATCATGCCAGAAAAACATGGGCGTCAGGGGAACCCCGGCAGAAGACTCACCGTCAGCTGCTGCCGGCGGCGCAAAAAAGTCTCCTGTCAGGGCGGCGGCGAGCTCGCGCAGCTGCGGGAAGCGCATGACTTGATCCGACGTGGCGTAGGATGCGCGACGGCCGGAAGGCAGGCAGACGTATTTGATGGGCTTTTCGGGGTCCGACGCGGAGGCCTGCATGACGGCAAGCAGCGATGCGATGGGGATGTCGTGTATCAGGGCCCAGTCGTGCTGATGCACCCAGGTGTATGGCGTGGTCACCATGCGCAGCGCCGTGCGGACCGCGAGGCCGAAACCGAGGCGTTGGTCCAGGGCCTCGACAAAAGTGACGTGGCCGCATGCTGTGGAGGAGGTTGCGAGGGAGACGGGGGTGATGGTGGTGCTGCCGGGGGAGCCGTACTCGGCCTCGCCGCGGTCCGTCGTCAGGGTGGAGTCGTTGGGTGTCGTCTGGAGGTACTCTCTGAGGAGGAGCGTTTTGACATTCTCCTTGTAGGCGAGGTAGTCGTCGGCAGTCTTTGGTGTGACGCGGCCCTTTTTCAGGCGGGGTTCTGCCGTGACTTGCTCGCATGCGTCGAAGACGACGATGACTTTGCAGGTCAGGAGAGGTGGGCAGTGGGTTTTGACGGAATGGAGCAGCGTGGAGAGGAGCTCTGTTGACGGCGCGGAGAGGGCGGGTGATGTTGTAATGACGAGTGTTAGGAGATGTCTTGTCGGAGTGTCATGAGACATGGGTGTCATGGGAGAGCCGGAGAGGAGGCGGCGGACGCCCGGAGAGCGGTCTTGGCACGTTGGTGGAGATGTGGTTTTGGTGACGCAACATGGTCTTTTCCGGGGACCTCGGGACTAATCCTGTGCAACTGGTTAGGTAGTTGGGGCCATCGTCATCATTGACAGGCAGTGTATCGTCGTTTGGTTGTTTGATGCTGCGTCTACGTTTTGGATGGTCGTCGTTGACAAGCACCGGTCACGTGGCCTGCACTGGCCTTGTGCTCGACTCGGAAACTTTGGGGTGACCCTACGTGGATCATCCAACACATCTTCACATTCAACAACAACCCCTGGCCCCGTCAGACCAGCATGCAGACTATCTACATCATAGTCGTGGTGTTTTTGGTTGTTCTCCTCTTTGGCCCGGTAAGCTTGCCCCGTAAACAACAAAAGTTTTCCCAAAGCAAAACAACCAGCAACCTGGGTCCAGCATTTTACAAGCCCCGACAAAAGAAAAAACACCAAGCTTCACCACTTTCAAACTAACACACTTTCTGTCCAAACAGGCCATTTTCATGAACCGCACACCTATCCCTGAAATGTCAGAAAACGTGCACAAAATCCAGACAGCCGGCGAGTTTGACGCCTTCCTCTCCACCGCCACCCACGTGGTCGTAGACTTTTACGCAGACTGGTGCCCGCCGTGTCGTGCCATGGCGCCCGTATTCGCCAAGCTGGCGGATAGGCACGCGAGAAAGGGGCATCTCGCGTTTGCCAAGGTCAATGTCAACCATGTGCAGGAGGTGGCGGAGCGGTACAACGTCTATGTGATGCCGACCTTTATGTTTTTCGAAAAGGGCAGCCCGCGGGGCGTGGCCGTCGAGGGGGTCGAGGCCAGCCATTCTGTGAGCATTTCGGATGATGGGAAGGTGTTCAAGATTTGTGGCGCGGATGCGAAAGCTCTTGAGGCGGTGGTGAATGCGTTGGGGGGGGAGGGCAAGGATGGGGTTGGGAGGGAGGCGGATAAGAAGGAGGATTAGGGGTGAGGATTCACCTGAATGTGGGCTTAACGTGGGGGGCGTTTTGTTCAAGGAATATATAGCGCCGGCGTATTGATTTATGTAATAGCTGCGTTGGGGAAGAAGGACTGTTCCTGAGATGCGTGTATTGTCTCATGTAACATGGGGGACGATTCGAGGTTTACCCCTGGCTGTCAGTTTGTTTCCGTCTTATTTCCAGAAACATGGTCGTCTGACATGCCTCGTAGTGGCAAAATTTATTTCCGTGTTATTTCCAAAATGGTCGCCGTTGGTGTTTGCATGGGCATGTTGTGGGGACCAAGAATGAGAATCGAGCTTTTTATCTTGTTCTGGCTGTTGGTTGCTTTGGTCGAGTCACTGGTATTATAAACAGGAGGATGTACAAGTCAGTTCGGAGGTGAATTGAACATGGTTGGCTTACATGGTCGAGAGCAGTGGCGGATGACGCGGCCAGAAATTACCAACAAACGGATCGATGATGGTAGATTCGGCGACAGTTGGATAAATGGAGGGTTTTCCCCCTTTCATGCACCAGAGTGATGGTTTGTGGAGAAGCTCCTCGAAGTTTGTTGAAGCGCAAGCGCAGGGCTGAGGGGGGTATCTGCAATTTTGCCAAAAGACCCAACACAATTACGTAGTTGGCTCGCAGAGAAATGTATCATGCGCCTGGATATTCAAAAAAAAAAAAAAACAGACCATCCCCGCGCCAAACGCCAAACCTGAACGAAGTACAAGCACGTCCAGCCAAGTCCTACCTCGGTATCCTAAACGGATGCGCCTCCGTGTTCAGCACAAATTCGTCCAGGTCAATCAAGTCTGGCGGCGAAAAGATGAGGTAGAAGTATTTCAACGTCTCGGAGAACCAGAAGCTCTGTCATGATTTGGCAAGTCAGCTTCAATTTCACGCCGAACCCCACCTCCCCCTTTGGTCCTCTACAAAAGTCGGATGCGTTTTCAAGACATGGCTGTACGTACCTCCATGTAGTCGTCCAGGTTCTCCTCCCTGGCATCCTCCTTAAACACCCTCGTCACGTCCAAAACAGCAGCATGCCCGTACTTGGCCCGTGACGCCTTCTCCACCGCCTGGAACATGTCCCACGCCATCTCCTGGTACTCCCGGTCGCCCGTGATGCGGTACAGATAAAAGAGGCTCTCGATGGCCTCGGGACGGAGCAAATACCGGGAATCCTGTGCGGAGCTGAACCCCTTCGGGTGATGGGGCTCCCACCCGTAGCGACGGCCCCGTTCCGCCACCCACCGGGCCTCGTCCCAGGGGCACGAGGAAGCAAGGGGCGGGTCGCACGCCACCATGGTGGACCGTTCGGGCATGATGCCGCTCGGAAAGGACGCGTACGCGTAGGCACACCCCCTGGCGAGCTTCGCGCCCGCGGCAACGTGCTCGGGCAAGTCGAGGAGACGCCCCGCGAGGGCCATGGCCCCGCCGAGGAAGCACGCGAGGTGCTCGTTCTCGGGATAGAGGTGCGTCTTGTTGTCGACGTCGACGTGCACTTTGCCGGCCATGAGAATGTCCTCCTCGCCGGGGACCATGGGGCGGTACAACAGATGGGCGGTGGCCGCGTCGAGAAACCCCCGCGTCATGGTTTCAAACATGGGCTCCTGGCCGGAGAGGAGCGCATGCATCTTGGGGAGGTACTCGTAGAGGGAGTCGGCCTCGCCGCCGAGGCTAAACTGCTGGCCGGAGGAGACGTCGAGCTGGCTCATGCCGACCATGACGGGCCACAGGCCGGGGAGGCGCGTTTGCGATTGCTGGTCGTGGAAGACGCGCATCAGGCGCGCGGCGGCGGCGTAGTACTTGGGGTCGCCGGTGACCTGCGACAGGCGCGTCAGCTCGAGCGAGAGGGTGCCGGGCGAGGCCGACCCGACTGACTGCTCGACCTGGAGGCCGGTGCCGAGCTTGGCGGCCTGGAAGTCGATGTTGTTGACGGGCATGCGGTTGGGCGTGTTGAAGCCGGCGTAGATGAGGTTGCCGAGCTCGACGGCCTTGGCGAGCAAGGCGGGGGCGTTGCTGAGGTCGTGCGCGGCGAGGAGCCCGCCGAGGTAGCGGATGTTGGTCTCGAAGATGTGCACGGCGGGGCTGGACGATGCGCCAAAGTCGATTTCGTTGACGGCGGCGACGGCCTCGTCGAATTCATCGCGGAGGCCCATGAGCCAGAGCGTGTCGAGCGAGTCGACCAGGGTGGCGGCCCAGCCGGAGAACTGGTCTTTTGCGGTGCCGGAGAGGGGGTTGAGGGCGTCCCGGGCCCAGGCGCGGGTGCGGTAGTGCTGCCAGTCGGTGGTGAAGACGCCGCGGACGCGGCTGCGGCGTTGCTGCCGGAGGGTGGCCTGCTGGGGGGGCTCCTTGTTGAAGGCGTGCTGCACGCGGGGGCGTCTGGCGGCCGGTTTGAGGCGCGGCAGGGGGGTCATGTCCGCCGGCGGCAGATGCCTCATGCGGACCCGGGACCAGTCGAAGCTGCTCTGCGCGGCGGCCGTGGACGGCGCACGGCCGCTGTTCATGAACCGGCGCAGGGCGTCGATTTCCCGCCGGGCTGGCTGTCGAGAGGTCAGGCAGAGGGCGAGGAAGGAGATGGCGGCGAGGAGGCCGATGAATCTGAGCGTGCGCCGGGTCCGCCGCGACGTGACGACGGGGAACGACGTGTCGCCTTTTTTCCTCGCGGACGCGAGTGGCGGGCTCATGATTTGGGCGGGCATGGAGGACGACTTGTTTCCGCCGAGGTGGGCGAGCGACTCGCTGTTGAGAGGCGAATCTAGATGTGTGTGTGTGTGTGTGTGTGTGTGTGTGTGTTTTGTTGCTCTCTTGTAGTCCATCCATGATAATGACGTGGCCAAAGGAAGAAAAAACCCAAAAAAGGAGAGAGACATACTTGTTCAAAGTGTTGAAACGCCCCGAGAGGGTGCGGCATGGCGCACCCTTGGGGCGTAGCTTGAAAGTCAAGCCCCTAGTCTTAATGCTGTATCTAAGTGGCGCTTGATAAGGTTGCCATTCCAGTTCACTAGGTGCGCTGGACAGGCGAAACCAATCGAGCGCGAGAGCAAGCAAGCAAGCAAACGGGTGTGCAAAACTGTACATTGAATAGACGCGCAGTCGCATTCGGCCGGCGGCTTCGGAGAATACCAACCGAACCGGGAATGCGACGGGATGATAGGCTGGCTGGTGGGGCGTGGGGCGGCAGCGCGCCGATTGGCGGATGGCGGCCGGGAAGCCGGCACCTTGTCCTTGACAGGTACAGGTACGAAAAGATCCCATCTTGGACAGGACTTCACATATATGCCCACAATGAGGGGCCTGCTCCTCGACGGCCAGATGCAATGTCCGCTTGTCGGTTGTCGGGCGGGCTCGGCAGACTCATCGCCGGTTGCCTCGTGCCTAGGCATCGCGTTCGTGGCCATGTCGTGGACCGCTTACAGTGCTGTATACCGCGAGGACATATTCAGTGAGATGACTACTAGGTGTTTGTCGCTTCGTGAATTATTGACATCATAGAGGCAGTGTCCCTCCGGGGGCCCTGCCGGGGGCCGCCTGCGGCGGGCTCCCGCCTTCGGCGGCGGCTAATGTGGATTTTGACAAAGGGACGTTGAGGAAGATGCTCGGGAAGAAGCCATCTCCGACACCTTTGCAGCTACGAGTCCTACAAAATGAAGATGGGTATGTCACTATATATGATAGTGTATCTGCTTCTGTGAACCAGCAGCTGCTTGCTTTTTTTTTTCATGCAACTTGGAAAAATTCATTTGACAGCCTTTATGAAATATACTTACTTCCCTCATGGCACAGCAAGAAGTAATTGCCCTCCTTGCTTGCCTGCTCTCGCAATGCTTTTGCTCAATCAGGCAAATCTCTAAGCTGCTGTCTCGCCGACTATTCGCATGCCGAACGAAGACTGTGAGCTCGTGGTGCAAGATGATTACATCGACGTTCCCTTGGAGCGAAGGGGTTAACGGATCGGCTCGACAGAATGTTGCACTCGATGCCGTCAAGGGCATGAATGCCAAGGGCTTGCAAAGTCCCCATTGCACAATTCAATTCTAGCAAGCACGGGGATTTGGCCGCTGTTGACGGAAAGAATCAATGCACAAAGATGGCCCCGAAGCTTCTGTTCCGCTCCGAGAGCTCTCGTTTGATGATGAGATGGGTCGCCTATCTAGGCGTACGCAATTCGCTCAGAATGGGATTTCTACTCGTGAAACGGGACTGTGGCAATTTTATTTAGCTTTAATAATCTTTAGCTGTAACTACTTACCTTTTCCTTTTCCTTTTCCTTTTCTTTTCCTTTATTTTCTTTTCTTTTCTCAATTAATTCTTATTACTAGATTTTAACCACAGCAAGGTTCCTACCAGCATTGTTAGTATAATAAACCAGACGTATTGGGCTCGAGATGATGGAGCGGCATACACCGAGAAAACAGACCTATGCATGCCTTTTTAGTGACCTTTTCTTTTTGTCGGATGGTCACAGGGTTGATAATGCTGCAGCACGTAGGGGGGGGGGGGGGGGGTAACAAGGTCAATTAGTCTCTGTCTTCTAAGAAGGGAAAACGAGGGTACGATGCAGATTGTGGTGTTGTGGCCACAGTACTGCCCTAGGTCACATGACATAGTACTAGACTTGGCCAATCAGGGCACGCGCATTATGCGTATGACCCACAACTCCCAGTCACTATAATGTAGCCATTCCATCTTCCAATGCAGCGATCCCAACACTTTCTTTTCATCTACTCTCAGACGGTTGATAAATACACACTTTCTATGGCCGCCGGGCAAGGTCCTGATCCTACAACATTCCGCACGTCTTTCGGGCAACGTGGGGCTTTTGGCGAGGACAGGGCTTGCGAGGGCGCAAAGTACGAGGATGAGGGCATGATGGCTTAGAGTTTTGTGTTTTTACGTCTTTACGACAGAGAGAAAGAAGGATGGGTTAGGGGAGACGATTATTAAAAGGTAATGTTTCTTTTTTTCTTATTTTTTTTTGCGGCTTTTCTCTTCGTTTTTATGAGAAAGTGGCATCCCTTTTTTACGTGTTTGACGGTCTTGTGTATACCGGGGACCGAGGTGTTTACGAATTGAGCGACTTGCATTGTATGGCGCAGGCGCTGTGAAGTAGTTTTGCTTACAATTATCCATGTACATGACTTGTTACATTTCCCATGTGCATTTTGTAACTGCCGAGAGTCCCGCTGGTGCTGCGTGCAGTGTGCTGTACATGTAGTCTCTGGGCGTTTACTCCTGTCAGATGCCTTGGTTCGAGTGATGCAGACGGGATCTGTCTTCTTTTTTTTTTATTGTATGCATATCTATATGTTCCTTTTTTTGTAACACACCCAAACACGAGTGGGTTATACCACGTCTACAACCCAAGCAATCCCGGCTCTTCCGCTGGGCCATCAACGCGGGGAAGCCGCACGAGATGTCTCATGTGCCTTTTCATCAAACGAGCTGGCAACGACAACAACATCAACTAGTGCGATGTTTCGTGGCAGCAAGAGTCCTATCAGCACTGTTAGCATCGGCCTCGGGACGCATCGGCCTCGAGACGGAGCGCCATACCTTGGAAAAACATGTCTAATAATACCTTATTAGTAATCGTTTATTTTTATTTTTTTATTCTCTCTCAAGCGAAGTTTTTACTTACACATTTGAAGTGGCCCTTATTATTGTATACTCCATAGCAACATGGTAGCCATTCTGTCCTCTTTTCCACCGGGGCGTCTTTGGCCAGTGCGGCGCTTGCGAGGGCGCAGAGGACGAGGATGAGTCGCATGATGGCGCAGAGAGTTTGTTGCGCCTGGGAGAAACAAGTATGGAATGGGCGACGAGGTGATGGAATATAATTCTTCTTTTTCTTTTTTTATTTATTTCCTTTCGTTTCCATCAGAAGACGGCGTCCCTTTTAAACGTCTTTGACCCTCTCGATTTACTGGTATCCTGACCCTTGGTATATGTTGAGGATTTAGGCATATAAGGCAGAATTGCACAGCACTCCCTCCATAGGGATGTGCATCCCCCTTTTGACCCTATGGTCAATTGGTCAATTCATCAGTATGCACGAATTGAGCAACTTGCTTGTAAATTTGGCCTCTAATCATGCATGTACATGAGTTGTTAATCCCTCATGTATATTGGCGACGATGAAACGTTGAGAACTGCCGATGGCTACTTCGTGCGGCCTACAGTGTGGTATGTAGATAGTCCGTCTATCCCGATCGGATGCATTGGTTTGAGTGATGCAGATGGATTTTTTTTAGTTTCTCTTTGGTAAAAAATATATGCATCCCCCTTTTGACCCGTATGGTTAATTGGTCAATGTTCCCCATCGGATACATCGGCTTCATTCAAGCAGGTGGATTCTTTTGATTTTGGTCTTTTCTTTTTTATTTTCTTCTCAAAGAAAAAAAAAAAAAAAAAAAAAAAAAAGGAACCCAAGAAGTGCCGGAGTGGGTGGCTCGACCATCTCGCGGGATGGCCGCACGTGATCTGATCTGGTCCCATGTGCCAATCAGGCGAGCTGGCAAACGACGACAACACCAGCTAGCAGCGACGAGGGGCAGCCACGAAGAAAAGAAGAAGAAAAACCTCATCAGCAGGACTCATGTCGTGGCGGTCTCTCGCCAACAAGAGAGCCAGCATCTTTCCTCTTCTCAAATCCGACGTCCCAGCCGGCCCCGCTGTCCTACGCCGCGCCTTTGCAGCCGCCATCGGCACCACCACCGCCAGCATGGCAAACCACCACCAGCGGGATCCCACCACCTTGTCCAACTACTCGGCTTGGCGCACCAAGCACACCACCGTCGACTTCAAGCTAGACTTTGACCGGAAGCTGCTCTGGGGCACGGCCACCCTGCAGCTGGAGAGCCAGACCGACAGCGCAAGCAGCGAGGTCATCCTCGACACGCGCTTCCTCAACGTCAAGGGCGTGCAGGTCAACGCGGCGGCCGATACCACGTGGGAGCTGAAACGCCATGCCGACCCCTTCGGCGCGCCCCTCCACGTCTCCGTCCCGGGGGGCGCGCCCCGCGGCGACGTCATCCGCGTGGCCGTCGATCTGGAGACGACGGCCAAGTGCACGGCCTTGCAGTGGCTGACGCCCGCGCAGACGTCCAACAGGAAGCACCCGTACGTCTTCTCGCAGTGCCAGGCTATCAATGCGCGCGCCATCTTCCCCTGCCAGGACACCCCCGACGTCAAGTCGACCTTTTCGTTTAGGCTGACGTCTGTCTTGCCCGTGGTGGCGAGCGGTGTCCCTCTGGGGGACCACACGCCGTGTGTGGGCGTGGAGAAGACGTATGCGTTTGAGCAGCCGGTTCCCATTCCGTCGTACCTTTTTGCGGTGGCGTCGGGGGATTTCGTCACCGCGAGGGTCGGCTCCCGCTCTGTCGTTGTGTCGGGGCCGGGGGAGATCGAGGCGTGCAAGTGGGAGCTTGAGCGGGATATGGACAAGTTTATGAGTGTGGCGGAGGGGCTCATCTTTCCGTATAGGTGGGGCGAGTATAATGTTTTGGTTCTGCCGCCTAGTTTTCCGTATGGAGGTGCGTTGATTTCATCTGTTGATTTCGTTCCGTCTATTGACTGTGAAACTGCGGTTGCTCCCTTTTGGACTCGTAATGACGGCTTGAGGCAGGCATGGAGAACCCAATCTACACGTTTGCCACGCCGACTATTATTAGCGGGGACCGCCAGAACGTAGATGTTATTGCGCACGAGCTGAGTCACAGCTGGAGCGGCAACTTGGTGTCTAATGCGAGCTGGGAGCATTTGTGAGTTGAGTGTCTTGGTTTGATGTGCTTGCGAGGTTGGGGGCTGATGCATTGACGTCTCAGTTGGTTGAACGAGGGGTGGACGGTCTATCTGGAGAGGAGGATCCAGGCTGCTATCCATGGGGAGGCCGAGTTTGACTTTTCGTCTATTATTGGCTGGAAAGGTCTGGGTGAGTTGGCAAATTGGTTTCTATTTTCTTTCTTTCTTTCTTTCTTTTTTCCCCCCTTTCACACACATACACACACAGACCCAAGCCCGCTCAACCCTGACAGCTGACCATTCACAGAGGACGCCATCGAGCTCTTCGGCAACGACCACGAATACACCAAGCTCATCATTAGCCACAAAAACGTCGACCCCGAGGATGTCTACAGCATTGTCGCCTACGAAAAAGGCTTCCACTTCCTCTACTACCTAGACAGATTGGTGGGCCGCGCCGCATTCGACAAGTTCATCCCGCACTACTTTGCCACGTGGTCCGGCAAGTCTCTCGACTCGTTCGAGTTCAAAGACACGTTCATGGACTTTTTCACCGGCCTCGGCGACGAAGCCATCAAGCAAAAGATTGCTACTATTGACTGGGAGGATCGTCTGTACTCGCCCGGCTTGCCGCCGAAACCCGACTTTGACACGAGCATGGTGGCCGTTTGCTACGAGTTGGCTACCAAGTGGGAAGACTCGGTATGTGCTCTGAAGGACGGTTCAAAGCGCCTCAGCATCACCTCTCTCAGAATCCAAAAAAAAAAAACACATGAAAATTATGGATGAAAAAAAAAATCACACAAACATGATGAGACAAACTGTCGGATACGGAAGATGGCCGCTAACATGGTGAACCTGACAGTCCTTCCAGCCTTCCTCCCAGGACGTCGCCTCCCTGACAGCCAACCAAAGGATTGTCTTTCTAGACAAGGTTCGCGAATGGGGTGGCCTGTCGGCAGAGCGCGTGCGGCTCCTCGGCAAGACGTACGATTTTATCGCGTCCAAGAACGTGGAGCTCAAGTTCTCGTATTACCGCCTTGCGCTGGACGCCAAGGACTTGACGTGCGTGGGTGGCGTGGCGGAGCTGCTGGGGGAGGTGGGCCGGATGAAGTTTGTGAGGCCTCTGTTTCGGGGTCTGAACAAGGTGGATAGGGGGTTGGCGCTGGAGACTTTTGAGAGGAATAGGGATTTTTATCATCCGATTTGTAGGGGGATGGTGGAGAAGGATTTGGGGTTGCAGGGGTAGATGGTAAAAATAGGCGTTTGTCCGCCGGAGGGATTTTTGCAACTGTCGGGGTTACTGCGACTCTGGCATGATGTTTGTGAATATATCATCACTTTATGTGGCTCTTTTAAAATATAGAGAGGTGGTCCGCCGAAGGCGGGAGCTCGCCGCAGGCGGCCCCCGGCGGGGCCCCCGGAGGGATATTTGCGAAT
>AFQZ01001338.1:0-12736 GCA_000222935.2 Aciculosporium take MAFF-241224
GAAAAAGGAAGAAGGCGGCCACGCGAAAACATCAGTGGGGTCCCTCATGTTCCCACTTGGCGGCTCAATCAACAGCATTATGTACAGGCCGCTAGTCCCATCTCTACCAACGTGGTCACTAAGCGAAGAGCGCCAGGATGAAAACAGGAAGGGGGGGGGGGGGGGGGCGCATGGTGGCATGGCGTCGAACTTCCAGATTGCCGGCTATTGATTGAAGTGAGCTGATGGAACGAGGCAAAGACTGCTTGTGGTTGGTATCAGCTTGTGGTCGCCATCAGCTTGATGACAAGCGCATCACCTTTCCAGCTGACTTGTTAGCCGCGCTGAGCATGGCTGAACATGGCCTTTGTCGTGCTGATCATCATGTAACGCTGTTGGTTGTGCATATGTATGTTGACGCAAGCATTCGGACGGCGAGTTCAGGTAGTCAGGTCACCAAGCGAGAAGACAAAGGGTGGCGGGCTGGCTTGCTGCCAACTGCTCCAGTCCGTCCCCGATGCCCACCCTTGTTGGACTTGGTGGTGGTGGTGATGTTGGTGTGGGACGAGCAGTGACATGCCGCCCCCCCAGTGCTGCTTGAACCGATGCGTACAAGTACATGGCTCCGTTTCTGCCCGTTGCCTCGTGTGCATCTTTTCTTGCGAGGCACCTAGGAGGGAAGGCGGCACAGATGAACTTGGCTTTGCGCTGGGTTTTAACTTTTGGGTCAATGCTATGTGTACCTACCTACCTAGGTATGTATCTGTACATGTGCACAATCTAGATCGCTCCTTCCAGCTCCCCTTGGACGGGACGACTGGGGCGGAGCTGCAAAGGTGGCACCGCAGACGACGAGGCACGAGCCAATTGTGTTCATTTCCTGCATGGCCCACCCGCCAGCCGGGTCCAGCACTGTCCAGCACTGTCCAGCGCTTGACTCGCACCTCTTGCCACATGCGACACAACAGACCTCGACCCGACTGACGCACCCGACTGACGCACCCGACAGACTCACCCGACAGACTCACCCGACCGGGTTGACGTCGATTTTGCCCCCCCGGAGCTGCTCCCCGCCCAGCACCACCACCAACAACACCGGGCTGGCACTGGCACCTGGCACCTGGCACCTGGGCGCCTTGGCACGCTATCGCATGTACAGTACATCATCACCACGTCCGGTCCACGGTACCTACCCAAAGTACCTGCTTACCACCTCGACGTATTGTCCTGCCTTTCATCTCCCTAAGTCACTAACCACGCTTACCACACAGCCATTGATGCCTGCCTCCATACTACTTGGGATGCACCTCTCTTCGTCAGCTTCTACCATCCTTAATTACCCTCCTCCCCGCCACTTGTCCCCGTCCCAGGCTTGACGCGTCTGACACCTCTCTTATAATTATTCCCGTCTGCCGTCTTTCAGAACGCTCAACTCTCTCCCAAGCAAGCCCATTTCCTCCTTGCCCACTCGGTTACGTTTCTCGCTTGCGAACGTGACCGTGAAACCTAGTCAGCACTCATCGACGCAAATCAGGAAACAGTCAGCGGCGCCTGGAAACTGCAGACAAGTCGAGTCGCTTCTTGTCTCCTCCATCTTGTCACCACTCGGTGGTACCCTTTCTCCTTGGCCCTTGGGCTGACCATCTCGCCATCGCCGGCTTGTGACATCTTCTTGTACGAGCAACCACCACACAAGTACAAGAGTATATCCTCGTTCACAACGCTCGGCTACCCAGTTTTTCTTTCACTCTCTGTCATGGCAGCCGATCTCATAATGCCTACGCTGGCGGCGGACCAGCAGCAGTCGCGGCACTTCTTGCCCAACAACAACAACAACAACAACAACGCTCACGCTTACGTGTCGGCGGCTGGGTACAATCACAATCACAATCTTTACAGTCGCCCTCCTCATACTCGGTCTCGGTCGTATCAAATTCCTCTTGCAACGCAAATCTCGCCCCGCAACACCTCGACCATGTCACCCAACTACTTTTGCTCTACGCCTCCGTCGCCCACGGCCCAGCACATTCAGGATTGTGGTCGTCCCATGTACATACCCGCCGTTCTACGTCGATGTGACGAATTCCCAGTACACCAGGTCATCAGATGCACGACCGCGGGCTCTACCTCTTCTAGCGACTCGGACTCCACATTGAAAAGAGCCAATACTATTCTCATGAGCATTCCTGGCCTCTCCATGTTCAGTCAGCACCTTGCGGGGCGTTCGCGTTCTCCTGGTGACAACACGAGAACTCTAGACGGTGACTGGAAGCTGGATGCTTTTCCACAAGTCACGGACCTTCCTACACGCAAACACTGGAAGGTAAGAGTGGGAGCATTGGGCCTAGATGGCCGCAAACGCTTGGTCAACCTGTGCTGACTCGGGACCTTTCTCGTCTTTTTACACAGCTCGATTCGCAATCTACGGTTTGTGATGACCCGACCTGCAAGCGCACATTCAGTTACTTTACTCGCCGACACCACTGCCGCAAATGTGGCAACATCTTCTGTGACTGGCACTCGAGTGCCGCGCTCCCCCTCGATCAGAACGCCAACTTCAACCCACGGGCAACTCCATCCCGCACCTGCAATTACTGTTTTGACGAGGTCAAAGCCCTGCACAGCAGGAACAACAGTCAGAGCTCCGGCTCGACGTCTGATGTCGCCACACCCCCGACGCCTGTGAACGCGGCACCAGTGCCTGGGGGGGTGACGCCTCCTCACAGGCCCGAAGTGGCGGCAAGCGTTGCACGGGACTGGAACTGGAGCACCTTTTGAGAGTCGGGGGCGCAGCTGCCTGCTGCCCTCATGACATGAGCTGCAAGCTTATAACTTTGTTTTTGGCGGATTTTGGGACGCCAAGGGACTGTTGACGCCTACTCTTCTTGCTTTTGTAGTTGACCAGCTGTCGTTGTTGACGGCCTGTTTTTTTCTACGGACTTGGTCCTGTTTTTTCTGCCGTGGTTCAGGAAGCGAGGCGTTACAAAAGGCACACAGGCGTCGGATTCACAGCCAAACCACGAGTGCTCGGTCACCCAGTCGAGGCTTTTTTTCCAGGTTGGCTGTTATTTTTTGCTTTGCTCGTCTTGCTGCTGCTCTCCCCTTTTGACAAGAGGATATTGGCACGGCCATGGATTGATGTAGCCTGGGTTCTGTTCGTGTTTTGGACGTTTTATTTTTGATTTTTGATGTAATGTGGGGGATGATTTACAGCGAGAGTATGTGATGGTAATACCCTGGACCTGGAATCAAGAGGATTCTGATGGGAGGCAGTTGCAAGGGGGAAATTGATGAAATAGAATGGCTTTCCCTTTGACCTGATTGCACATGCCCGTTCCGATGTTTGTCTTGCCTGGCGTACTCCTTTCGACTTGATGGTACGGGACGGGACGGCACAGGGGATATGAGGCCTACCTCTTGGCTGGGCAGGTACTCGGGTACCGACTACCTAGACTAGACGGTGCTCCAGAATCGCATCTCATGCGTTTGCGGTGCCTGGGGAGGAAAGAAGGAAATGAAAAACAACAAGGCCGATCCGATGGACAAGTGATAACGAGGCATTGTAGAGGGCAAGAAGGACATGCGCGGCGGCCCTGAAACATACCGTCTGGTCTTTTTAAGGATCTGGGCCTTGGGGTTTTTTTTTTTTTTTTTGTTCCTCGTCTCATAAACTTTGAGACTAGATGACCTTGTTCTATGCTCCCCCCCTTTTTTCCCCTCTTGCGTGGAAAGACCTCTTGCGTGGAAAGACCTCTTGCGTGGAAAGACCTCTTGCGTGGAAAAGACCTCTTGCGTGGAAAAGACCTCTTGCGTGGAAAAGACCTCTTGCATACAAAAGACCTCTTGCATACAAAAGACCTCTTGCATACAAAAGACCTCTTGCATACAAAAGACCTCTTGCATACAAAAGACCTCTTGCGTGCAGGAAGAGGGGGGGGGGTCGGACACAAGCAGGCAGATCACGACGACGACGAGGCTGATCAACACCGAGGGTACGAAAAAGAAGCAGAATCGAGACGGCACATCACACGCAGCCACACTCCAGCTCGCTCTACCATTCCCCTGTTTATTCTATATTCGCCAGGTTTCCTTTTTTCTAGGCCCTCCGCCTCAAGCGTCCAAGCCTCAAGCGTCCAATTACCTTTACCGGCGGCACAGCCACCACCTCGTCCACCTCGTCAATCACCTCAATGTGGCCGTTGGCGTGTCCATTCGCATGCCCATTCACCATCTTCTCCCCCCCATACACCTCCTTCTCCAGACCGCGCGCCGCGTCCCAGCCCGCCTTCTCCGCCAGCGCCACGTTACTAAGGCGGCGGTTCGGCTTGCCCTCGCCCGTGGCCTTGTTGTTGGCCGAGCTGCGCCTGACGTAGCTGGCGATGAAGAAGCTGACAAACAGGTACGTCAGCGGAGCCAGGTACAGGACGTTGAGCCATATGGCAAACGTCTCGTTGGCCGTGGCAATGCACGGCTGCGCAACATGTCTGGTCTCCGTGATTACGGACGCGGGTGTCTTTGCGGCGGCGGCGCTGCCCGAGGCGACCGACTCCAAGGCCGCGGGACCAAAGATGAATCTCCTGAGCAAATCCAGGACGCCTGTGGCAGGTGTCGCCGCGGCAGGTGCTGCTGCTGCCGCTGCTGCAACCACCTTGGTCACCGTGACGGGCGCAACGTAGGTGATGAAGGAGTGCAGGATGGCATACGAGGCCCCGACAATAAACTGCGTGATTTGCATCGTCGTCAGCGTTCGCTTGACGGCGAGCGGGACCCTGATGGAAAAGGCCGTCAGGGTATAATACGTATACATGAGGGCGTGGATGAACGAGTTGACCAGGGTAAAAACCCAGATGGGGGCCGACATGTAGCGAATCCCAGCCCACATGCACAGCATGGCACCCGCGTGGTGGTACGTCTGCAGGGTCGAGCTGAACTTGCCCTTGGCCAGGATGATAAAGGTGTCGAGAACCTCGTAAAACTTGCTCAGGTAAAAGATCCAGCCGTAGTAGTTGAGCCCCTCGTTCCAGATGCGTCCCCCCTGCGCGCTGCTCGGCCGCCCACCCTCCAGACTGCTCACGAGAGCGGCCGGATCCGCGCTCTCCCACTGTCCCGACGTGTCGTTGAAAAGGAGGGAGCTGCCCAGCCCCGAGGGGCCGTGCATCCGGCACAGGCTATCTGCAGAGGCGGCAATGCCCCCCGGCCCAAAGGGGCTGACGATGCTGCGTCGCATGGTGCCCAGCATGCCCCAAAAAGTCCATGCTGAGTAGAGGGCGAGAAAGACATTGTGCAGCACCACAAAGGCGAAGAAGAGTTTCGTCTTGCTCACGGCCCACGGCTTCTTGTTCCGGGAGGCATTGAACCTGTTGAGGGCCTTTGCCGTGACGGCGTACAGGGCGGCAATGGTCAGGGGCACGCTCGGGCCGAGAGCGGCCTGGTATATCGAGTCGGGGATGTTGAACGGTCGCATGACGGACGTGGGAATAGCAGCAGGGGACAATGGCTTGGGTTCGTTGGTCGGCGGGAAGCTGAAAAGACGGGCGTCCGGCATGGATGCCATGATGTTTGCTTGAAAGGCAGACATGCCGAACGAGTTGTCGTTTTTTTGTTCTTTTGTGATTCGACTTTCTCCAGGCAAATCGGATGCAGGAGGGGGAGGGGGGGGGGGGGGGGGGCTGAGTAGCTTGCGCTCGATTCGTAACGATGCCCGCGGTTTTTTTTCAGGTTTTTTTTTTCAGTTTGTCTCCCTCGCCAGTACCGCAGAACTGGCAGAAATAATGTCCTTGAATATGTCGGTCCGAACGGCGAGGAAATCAAATCTGCAATCGTATGGTCCCAGTCGTCTCGACAAGACAGAGTATTTCCTAGGAAAGCGAGGACGAGCGAGTAAGGAGAGAAAACAAGCAAACAACGTTGCCGGTCAGACTAGGTGGTCGAATTGACTCGCCTCTCTCGTGAACAAGAACATGCCCCGAAGCACTCGAGATCCAGAGCCCTGAGGGGAAAAATTGAAGGACAGGATGCGGGTCCAGGGGACAGAGGAGGTGTTTATTTTTCTGCTGATTCATGTCTGCATAAAGGTTGGGGATGTCTAGCTTCTCTTCCGGGGGGGGGGGGCGTGTCGGGCAGAAAAGCAGGGGCCAGGGGCGTGCGCGTATCGTCTGGTTTGAAGCTTCGACCGGCAGGTGGCGCGGGCGCAGATGGGCTTCTTGCCTTTTCCCAGTCCCATCTTATCGCCCTCTTCTCTTGAGTCTCCCTGTCTGGCATCGGGAGGCCCTCGCCCTCGGCACGCGACAGTCTCCAGAGCAAAGTGGTTGCGAAAACACCGCCCCTCCGGCTTATCTGCCATGCACATGTCACCCACCATCTTCTTATTGACCAGGTGCATACGCAACAACCGCGGCGGGTGTGCCCCAGCAGGGCTCGCATCTCTGGACCTGGCCCAACCACGACGCCATAAAAAGGGTTGGTTGTTGAGACGCACAAGCCGTGGGGCCTTGTTGTTCTCCCTCCTCGGCATCTACATGGCTCTTTCCTCGGTCATCCATTCCAACATGTCCATCGCCTTCATGTATCTTCTGCAAACAATCACCGCCAAACCGAACTAAATCACGTAACCCGCCATCGTATAGTCCCGTCCATCCATCCATCCCCGAGCACGTTGGTCGCCCAAACGGCATCCGTTTCGACCCATGCCGCGTTCAGACCCTGTATCTGTGTGGTGGGGGGGGGGGGGGGTGGTGTGTGTGTTTGTCTGTCCCGGCGAAACCAATGCCTCACCCTTTTAATTCGCCGGTTTTTCTTGTCCAATGCCTCACCCTTTTAATTCGCCGTTTTTTCTTGTTTTTCTTGTTTTTCTTGTTTTTCTTGTTTTTCTTGTTTTTCTTGTTTTTCTTGTTTTTCTTGTTTTTCTTGTTTTTCTTGTTTTTCTTGTTTTTCTTGTTTTTCTTGTTTTTCTTGTTTTTCTTGTTTTTCTTGGGGGGTTTTTTTTGTTGGGGACAAGACGGCCACACACCGCCCGCCCGCGCGCACACGCACACGCACACGCACACGCAAACTCCTCACATCAAGTACAGGCCAGTTCGTCCAGTGCAGGCAAACGGAACGATGGTATTTCCCGACGGGCCGGGGACTGGCATGGGCTTTTTGTCTTTTGTCGTGGATAACATGTGTTTGCAGTGACACCTAACCGGAAGGGGGGGGGGGGGGCGTGTGGTCTACATGTCTCGGACACATGTGAATCTGGGAAAGCAACCCTTCGCCGATTCTCTCCTTCCTTTTTCTTCTTTCACACATGTATGTATTTCTTTCTTCTCTTCTGTTTTTCTGCTCTTCTCTCTTTCTTTGTTTTTTGTTTTCCCTTTTCCGCCCTGTGTACACCTCTCAAGAGACATGAAGCTGACAACATACTGCCTAGCGCTCCTCACGCCTGGTTGGTATATAATAAATGCTCCCAAAAGCGCTCTTCTTATCAAGAACAGACAGGGTCTTCCACGTCCTCTTCGTGGCGGGGTTGTTGCTTTGTTGGTCGGAGTCGTGAGGTTATTAGGGGGATTCTCGTGAATTTCGTCTTGAGTCGGGGGATCCACGAAATTTCGGTCTACGGTCGTTAAACCGTATACAACCTCGCTAGAAATGGAACCTTCTCATGAGGAGGACCCGGTTCAAGATGATGAATCCTCGATTTCCCAAGGAGGGCGAGGCCACGGCCTAAACAGCCAAGGGCAAGAAGACGCCGAACTTGACGAAATTCACGAGAATCCCCCGGCTCAAGACGAAATTCACGAGAATCCCCCCAATAACCTCACGACTCCGACTAACAAAGCAACAACCCCGCCACGAAGAGGACGTGGAAGACCCTGGAAACACCCTTAAGCAGAGGCTTTTCTTACCGAGAAAGAAAAGGCCGACTTTTAGCTTGCGATTAACCTCTACGCACAAGACCTATTGCGAGAGTTACCGCGAGAGCCGCCGCCGGAGCCGCCGAAGAAGAGGAAAGGCCCAATCCCTCACCAAATTCAACAACAAATTAAGCGCCCAGTAAAGAGTTCAAATTCGATGAATTCGAACGCGATTATAAGCGCCCAATTTGGTAGGATTGAACGCGGGAATTACACTCTTTGGCCCCCACAACACTTTGGCCCCACAACCATTCGAACTGGACCAATAAAAGTCATTCATTTGGAGGATGTTTTTCGCTTTATTACCGGTTTATTAATATCTGATTATTGGGGCGTTTTATGCATTTTTGGAGCGATTCCTCTTCTTTAACAAAGAGAGAATTTGCGAGTGTTGGAATCGCTCGTATGGAGGATGGAAGGGATACGCCGCATTGATCAGGAATTGTGGGTCGCACACAGAATGCACGCACCCTGATTGGCTGGATCACAGGTCATGTGACCTGGGGCTGTACCGTGGCCACAACACCACACCCCCGCATCGTAGCCTGCTTCTTTCCCCTTAGAATATACATGAATAGATTATTGGACTTTGTTACCCCCCCCCTTACACTTGTGCTGCAGCATACTTGTAACCTGCGCGTTACCAACAGAATTTTTCTTTATTTTTCTTCATGTATTTACCTTCCCTTCCCCACCCCACATACCGTTCTCGAAATACATCAAGCCTACTACTACAACATACCCCCCAGCGCTACTCACCTACCCTACGTCTCTCACCCAGTCGAGTCCCCATAGCCTCATCGGCCATCAGAAAGGCATGACCAGACAGGGACGGCAACGTCGAGCGCGTAATTAGACCCCATTGACTGACATCACCTTGCGAGGGCACAAGACGCACAGCCACATCAGCGACGAGACACGGAAAAGGACAAGCAAATTACAGACTGTATAGCGAACCCATCATACAAGCATACAGGCGACCCGTGTCCGCCCTCTCACCACCCACTCTGGTACAAAACCCATCCCTTTGGACATTCTATCCCTACCCTACGCCTCCAAGGCCCCAGACAACCACCGGTTCAAAAAGTCGAGCGACGGCTCAGGCTGGTCAAAAGGCGTCATGTGGCCCGCCTTGTAAATCTGCAAAAACGTCAGGTTGCCGTGCGTCTTGAACCTGCCGTAGTTTTTGCCATCGGGATCGGAAGCGACCTTGATGCCCTTGCTCTCGGCCTTCTTGAAGCCCTCGTGACCGGACCACTCGAGCTTGTTGGTCCAGGCCTGGTTGCCAAGCCAGTTGCAAATAAAGTCAGCATCGCCGGCATAAATGAGAACAGGAATCTCATCCAGAAGCTGGGGAACCAGTCTATAGTACGGCTTCATCCAGTCGCCCTGGAACAAAAAGTTGCGGTTGATGTCCATGTTGCAGCTGTCGTAGCTTTCAACCTCGACACCCAGCGCTTCCATGACCTTCGCCTCGTTCAGCCACTTGGAAATGTAGTCGAGTTCGTCGTAGCAAAGGCTGCTGCCCTTGCAGTCACGACGGACATCATAAGGGTTGCGGCCGGTGCGCTGGTAAGGACCTATCATGGCGTTGTTGCAGTAGATGCTGGCGGGCACGCAGGTCCAGGCACTTTCAGAATCATAGCACGTCTTGATCAGAGACTGGCAGCGGGGAAGGGCATTGTCCAGGCTCTGGCAGGCCGTCTCGTCCAGGACAGCGGGATAGCCGCCATGACCACAAGCCATGGGTCGGTAGTACGCGTACTGGGTGTAGCCGTCGGTCAAACCGTTTCCAATCAGGACGCTCTTGAGGTTGATGTTGCGATGCTTGTGCGACAGGATCTCTGACGCAAAGACAGGAATATAGTGGCCGGCATACGACTCGCCAGCAATGTGGAAGTCCTGTGTGGCATATTGGGGGAACTGGTGGAAGAAGAGGGTGAGGAGAGCATAAATGTCCTTGCCGGCAGCAACCGTGTTGCTGACGGAGCCACCTCCGTACGAGTAGCCAACATTGACAGGCTGGTCGAGGAAGATGACGGACGCGTTGGCATTCCACGAAAAGGGGTTGTGAACAAGCTCAATCTTCTTGTTTATGGATGCCGGGCCAAGCTCCATGAAGGCACCCGTGAGCGAGGAACAGCCTGGGCCGCCGTTGAGCCAGAGGATCACGGGGACATTCTCGACATCGTTGCGCGACTCAAAGAACCCTACATGTCGGGCAAGTCAGACCACGCGACTCGTTTTCGTTTGCCTGCCTCTGATGTCTCTGCCCATTGTCTTGACTTACAGTAAAACAAATGCTTGTCCTTCTCATCATCGTCCAGGTAGCCGCTGTACTGCTTGACCTTGTCGACACCCAGCCTGGCGGGATCGACCTTCTTGGCACGAAGACGGTAGTTGTCGAGCCTGCCGCCGACCTTGCGGTGGGACTCGCCCTTTGTGTTCTTGACCCAGAGAGACTGGACGTCGGCGCCTTGGACGACGTGATCCCACTTGCTGTCGGGGATGGGTGAGTGCTTCTTGGGCTTGGCATTGATGACGTGCTTCTTGAAGGCATCGACGGCATCGGGCGCAAGCATGGTGACGTGATCCCAGATGGCCTTGGCCTCGGCCGAGGCTTCACCAAAGGCCTCCTTCAGAGGCTTGGCCCAGGTGTCAAAGTCGAGACTGCCGAGCTTGTTGAGGTCGATGCCCGAGGGGAGCCTCGAACCCTGGTTGAGCACCTTTTGGTCCTGGAGGCCGACCGCGGACGAGGCGGCGCCGAGCACGAGGGCTGAGGTGGAGAGCCTCATGGTGGACGAGGGCAACGGAGAAGCGTATGGTGGTAAATGCAAATGAAGGTGAATGGAAACCCCCTTTATTTTTTGGGAGGGGGGAGGGGGGGGATTTGTATTCTTCAATGATGGAAAGGGAAAGATGAGGAGGGTCGGAAGGTGAAGCAGGATGGAGAGAGGATTGAGTGCTGAGAAGGAGAAGGAGCTACTGGAAGGCTGCCGTGTTCGTCGTACTGCGTTGCGTGCATGTACCTGGACGGGTTGAGGGACCTGAGAGCTTGGAGCCAACGATTACCACCACCACTGGTGCGCATGGACCGCGGGGGACACGAGACATGCCTATGCATTGCAACGGACAGCTCCAACATTGTTTTCAGTCTGGCTCAAGTCCCTTCAAGTCTCGTCCGGCCCCCGAAGCGGGTCCCTGCTAGCACTGTGCTACGCGCCCCTGGTGCCGGGTTGGCTACTGGCTACTGGCTACGAGGCCGGTACTTGCAGGTACTTGCGCGCGCTACTTCCCAGCCCAGTCCGGGGTCCCGGGAACGGTCTAGTCCTCTGGCTCACCAGCATATCTCTCGTGCTCTGCTCACCAGGGTGACGACGGCACGAGGGCGAGGATGGACGGCCAGCAAAGCAGTCATTGACGCAATACATGGGCACTTGTACCGCCTCTCTCTGGCCGCCCTGGTAGGAAGCAGCCATTCAGGTGCCTTGGCCGTCCCAGCACCGTGAGGTCGACTGCTGTCTGTATCCTTTATCCTCGCCCCATCCGGGCTCCCGAGATGACAACGTCGCCACCTTGGTGACGTACATGGCCACGCAGTCGAGCGACGCCCAGCCGTCCCACCCATGTCACGGCAAGAAAACGACCCGTCGCGGCTGGTATTCGCATAATGAACGAGGCCCTGCGCACTTTGCTCCCTCGCAACAGCACCCTACGCCACCACCACAAAAGCAAACAGCGTTGAGAACAACAACATGAACAAGTCAGTCACGCCCGGCAGTCCCCCCTGGACGCAACCCCGTGCACAGCCGCAAACGGATCATCGCACGCGTCTCTAGCTCCCCCATACTCGAACCTGGCCTGCACGTCGCGCGACACCTCGGCCGAGTACACGGCGTGAACCAAGTCGAAAATGAGATCAAGCCCCGCCGTCACCTGCATGTGTTTTGCTCCCGCCCGCCGCGTCAGCCGTGTTGCGCGCCGTAGAAGCAAAGAATATATATACATGTAAAGAGAGGGAGGCTTGGGAGAAGACATACCCCCGATGACGTCCACACATTGCCATCAACCGTCCACCGCGCCGGCGACACCCACTTGACAGCCGGCCCCATGGCCACAATCTCCCCCCACGAAGCCTTGCTCGTCGTCGCCCTCCTCCCGTCCAAGACGCCCGCCCTCGCGGCGATGCCCGCCCCCGTGCATATCGTCACCAGGTACCTCACGGACGGGTACGTCCTGCGGACGAAATCCACAGCCCCATCCGACACATTGGCGTGTCTGGCGCCCGGCCCCCCCGGCACGAGCAGCACGTCGATGGCGTCGCTCGGCGGCTCGGCAAACGTGTGCGTCGGGTTGACGGACGCCTCGAAGCGGGACCCGAGCCGGTTGAAGACCGGGGACGTGGGCCGCATCCAGACGGGGTCGAGGGTGTCGGCCACGAGGCTGAGGTCGAGCTGTGCGCTCATGGCGAGGTAGAAGAGGATGTCGAGGGGGCCGAAGACGTCGATGGCGTCGAAGCTGTTGTAGAGGGCGACGGCCCAGTGCCTGGGGTAGCACGTCGTGTTTTGTCCTCCTTCGCCTGCGTCTGCGCCTTGGCCGCTCACGAGGGCTGCGGCTGCCGAGGCCATGGTCAGAGTGGCGAGGGAGCTGACGAGGTGGAACTTCATCGTGTGGGCGAGAATTTGAAGGGGACGAGGAACTTGAAGGTGATGTAGGGACGCCGATGCGGCTTTGAAATAATCGATCCGAGTCGAGGCGATTAAAGAAGAAGAAGAATAGGGGAAAAAAGAAGAAAGAAAAAGAAAGAAAAAGAAAGAAAAAGAAAAAGAAAAAGAAAAAGAAAAAGAAAAAGAAAAAGAAAA
>AFQZ01001337.1:0-12752 GCA_000222935.2 Aciculosporium take MAFF-241224
TCCCCCTTCTTATATTTCAAAAAAAACCGCTCAAGAATCTTGTACTCCCAAATTTCATCTCCCTCCGGCGGCTGACCAGAGATCCTTCTGCAGCAAGTGCCCGCCAGCAGTCCACGTGGTCCATTGTCTTCTCTCTTTACGCCTGACCCGCCGATTGGACTTTTTTTACTATTTTTTTTTTCCCATTCTTCTTCGCCCCCCCCCCCCCCCGAAACATTCCTTCCCCTTCTCCCCAACATCCCCAGACATGTGACGCCCACATGCCGCCCTTCCGTCCAGACCCCCCGCACACGCACACGCACCAAATGCGCGTCCATCAACTCCCCCACAACAACAGCAAGTCAACTACGTCGGCTAGCCTTCTCAACCCTGGACGGGGCCCCCCTCCCCGCATTCAGCAGAGCCCAGCACGTCTCGCGGGATGCCGAGGTCCAGACCAGGCCGCGGGGCCGCGTTAGCCACCTCCACCGAGCATCTCCTTGATGCCGCCAAGGCCCCAAGCCGGCCGCTCGGGCTCGACCACTTGACCTTCAAGTGACGTCTGGCTGTGGCCGCATCTGTGTATTGGCAGGGCATCTTCCGGTGGCCGCCGCAGCTACGGGTCCTCGCACTATGATATAGAGTGACATGGACATGCAAAGCACCTCTGATTCTATTCATCCCAGTAGCTGATGATCCCTGCCGGCGCATAGACTCTGCTGCTCTCCAGCCCGGGTCAAAACGGCCACCTGCGGTCGTTTGCCCATGCTGTTGTACGTACCTACCTGCTACCCGGGTGGTAGGTACGCACTCGCCCGACGCATACCCCTCGACACAGCCAGACCGTCACCGGCGTCTAGGCCATCAGAGACAGCAGCCCAGGGCCACGACCATGACAGGTCGACCGCATGGTTCATCTCGTGAGAGCTTGCAGCACGCTTGGCTGGCTACCCTGTGCGGCCCCTGAGCACGCACCGCGGCAACAGCTCTCGTCATCGACATGATAAATCATGCCCAATGCATTCTCGAGCTCGCGGGGCTCTCCGGGAGCAGGCGTGGCGTGCAAATGGCAGGTGGTAACTTGTAAGCACACTGCACATGCACCGTGGACGCTCCCAAGGACGTACGTCTCGTCAACCAATCAGATCAGATCACCCGTGCCCGCTCCGATACATAGATCCTATTGACCAATTGACCATACGGGTCAAAAGGGGGATGCACATCCCTACCTGATGGGAGTGCTGTGCAATTTGCCTGGTATGCCTGTGTCCTCAACATATCCCAACATGGTAATCCCCCGCGAATGACGTCAGCGCCACCTCCACGGAAGCACCCGGACAAGACACACTGCACAACCACCCACCCATATTATCCTGTTAGCTTGTACGGCCGCCTGTGATCGATACGGACGGTCGGCAACACCGGCATCCGATCGTCAGAGGTCAAGGTCTCGGAGCAGTGTCGACGACTCCTCTCGACAGACTTGACTTGTTCAGCTCGGAGGAATGACATGTGTACTGTGTGTGGTTCAGCTCCGAGAAATGACATATGTACTGTGTGTAGTGTAGCTTAGAGAAATAACAGACTTGACTTGTTCAGCTCGGAGGAATGACATGTGTACTGTGTGTGGTTCAGCTCCGAGAAATGACATATGTACTGTGTGTAGTGTAGCTTAGAGAAATAACAGACTTGACTTGTTCAGCGCAGAGGAACAACACATGTGCTCTGTGCGGTTCAGCGCAGAGAAAGGACATACAATTCACACACAGTACACATGTCATCCCTCCGAGCTGAACAAGTCAAGTCCTTGAATAATCAGCCCCCGGTCCGGGCACCCAGTGGACAGGATTCTTGTCCCGGTGGAATGTGGTGGAATGTAGTGTGGTGTGGTGGTGTAGTCGTGATTTGTTCCAGAATCACATCCATTCTCACCCTGCCAACACCCGTCGCCAAATCTCCTGCCATGGACCCTTCTTCCACCTTCGCCATGAAACGTCTGCCAGCGCGTCACCTAGTCACACCATGAGCCCCATCACGCCCCAAACCGCTGATTATGACGACCAACAGCCATCGGCCTGTCGCGACCACCTTCATCTCCCTCCTCCACATCAGCCGCATCAAAAGTCCTTCTACACCTTCAGGATACAATGCAACACCTCAAGGTAAAATAGAGTGACAAAAAGTTTTCACCCCAAGCGCTGCTACATAGGCGGCCGATCAAAAACATCCGTCACCAAGCAGGCCAATGTAGCAAAGTTTCCGTAAATCCATAGTTCATAGGCATCACCGCCCTTCCGTCATAAAGCTAACAAGTACAAGGATAAAAATAAAAAAACTCCCATCCTTCAGGTTGATCTCCGTGTTTTTTTTTTCTTTTTTTTCATAGAGACCATGGCATGTGCGCCGTCTAGTCCCCCCCTTTTTTTTCCCCTTCCCTTTCCTTCTTTGCCTACTTGCCATGTCCCTCAAGTCAGGTCAGCGACCAAGGGCAAGTTGCGCGAGCTGCTGCCTACCCAAACCTTCTTGGGCGCATCGGTAACGACCCAATTCTGGGAAGCCGTGTCCCAATTGCTAATGTCGCGCCGAGTGATATCACGTCGGAATTCAACGCTCTGCCCCGGGGCAACACCCTCAATACGGTCAAAGCCGCGCAGAACGCGAACGGGCTCGTCCTTTCCGCCGAGGCTGACATAGAGCTGAGGAACTTCGTCCGTCATCGTCTTGCCGGTATTGGTAATGGTGGCCGTAATGGTGTACACGGCATCCCAAAGCTCTGGGTTGCCACCGGGTTGGCCAGACGACGGCAGCCGCGGTTGGGGTGAGCCATCGGTGGCACCGGGTGGTAGGAACTCGGCGGGCGTCATGCCGTAGTTGGCATCACCGGAAGCCTCCTTGCCAGACGACGTCGTATTCAGCCAAGGGTAAATGAACTTTGAAATGTAGCGAATAGACGAAGGGAACGCATAGTCCTTGAGGTCCGTGCTGAAGCTGCCAAAGGTAGGGGCGGCAATTGTCTCGCCTTGGGGTGGCGACATGGGGAGGACATTGTGCTTTTGCACTTGAAGGTTCGAGTATTCAAAGGTAGACCACGATAGACCAAAGCCGAACTCGTAAAGGGGCGCTCCGGGGCTGTCCTTTTGGGGTGCAAACTTGTCGAAGTACCGGTAGTCGAGGAAACCCCTCTCCTTGAAGTCCTGCTGAGGTGCACCCTTGCCGTTGTTGGGCTTGTACATGACGTCTGTTCCGTAGCTCTCGATCGTCGGTCCCCAGGTAAAGGGTGATCGACCGGGGCTCGTCTTTCCGTAAAGAATGTCGGTAATGGAGTTGCCGGATTCCTGTCCGGGCAAACCCGCCCAAACAATGGCCGAAATGTTGGGATTCTGATACCAATCCGTCACCAGGACCGGACCGACACTGTGGATGACGACAATGGTGTTGGTGCACAACGACGAAACATTCTTGACCAAATCGTCACCATTCTTCCACAGCGTGAGATTGTTGCGATCGCCAATGTTGCCACCGACCTCGATGTAGCCCTCGCCGCTGTCGGCGTTGACGAAAACGACAGACGTCACGTTTGGCTGCGAGACAACCTTCTGCGTGGCCGCCCACTCATAGTTGCTGAGAACGCTCTCATAGCGCGAGCCGTCTTCCATTGCCTGCCGCTGAAGCGCACTGTCCGGCGTGATGAGATACGGGAAATTAGACGTCCCGGAGCCCCAGAGCATGGCGAGGGTACCATTGTCGCATCCTCGATCATCGCATCCGTTGGGGCCCTTGGGATTCTGACCAGCGTCCTCTCCAATGACGGCGAGGAATTTTGGCTTCTTGAGCGGCAGCGAGCCGGTATTCTTCAGAATGACTGTTCCCTTGGCGGCAGACTCGCGAATGTGGGCAGCGTGATCCTGGCGAACGTCGACTTGGGAGTTGATTTGGCCCCAGTTCTCCTGGGCGGCAGGCTGGTGGTAGCCGTACGTGTCGCGACTCCATGAGTTGAAGTTTGTGGGGATCTGATTCTCCACGGTATTGCCCACCTTGAACCAGGCGGCCATGATACGCATGGCCATGTCGTCGATTCGGTGGGCGGGCACAGTACCATTGATGACGGCAAGAGTGAGATTACCGCCCCAGTAGCTGATGCCGCTGTTGAAGACGGTGTCGCCGGGCATGCTCATGTCGAGGCCAGCCAGGGCGCTGGCGGCCCCCGTATGCTGAGCCTGCCAGTCACTCATGATGAATCCCTGAAAGCTCAGTTCGTCCTTGAGAACTCCATTGAGAAGCTTGGAGTTTTGGCAGGCGTACGAGTTGTTGATCTGGTTGTAAGAACACATGATGGCACCTACACCGGCCCTGACAGCATCGGCAAAAGGCCAGACATATTCTTCGTGCATCGTCTTGTCATCCACGTTTGACGACAGAGATTCAGAAATATTGAAGCCCCAGCCCGCCGCCTCTGCGGTTATTCTGAAGTGCTCTGCCAGTCTCGCCCGTTAGCAACAAAAAGTGGAAGCGAAGGGTCAGATACCACGAGGTGTGATGACTCGAAAAACCAAAACTAACCCTGCTCGTTGACAATCCAATGCTTCGCACAAGCAACCACGCCGGCCTCTTGGATACCAATGACGGTATTGGCCAAAGCCCTCCCTTGGAGGTAAGCATCGGAGCCGAAGCCTTCGGCATTGCGGCCGCCCGTCGGCGCACGACCCAGAGGGCCACTGACGGGACCCAAGGTGACGTCTACGCCCTTGGCCTTGTTCTCGGCACCCATGGCCTTGCCACGATCTCTCCAAAGTCGTTCAGACCACGTGGCACCGGCCGTCAACCCGGCGGGAAAGGCGCTGTTGTAGTCGGAAAAGCGAATGCCCAAGGGGCCATCTTGCATGCAAAGCGATCGCAGGCCTAGCCGTGGAACTGCTCCCACATTGCCAACGCAGGCATCGCTCATCCACCTTTACATTCATTGTCAGTCGAGCGTGTTTTCTCGCATCGTCGCGTCGAGGATGGCCCGTCATGAGCTGCTCACCCAGTCCCTGTCGTCAAATTGACCTTTTCCACGAGGGTCATCTGAGACACGAAAGCCTCGGCCTTTGCGTAGGCCTCCTCCCAGCCGATGGCTTGAGGATTCATCCATGGCGACGGGTAGTGAGGAGGAGAATGTGAGAGGGATTTGCCTGAGACGCTGAACTGTAACGAGATTTGCGCGTTAGCAGAGCCAAAGGAAAACAGCGGTTGAGCGATAATGAAGACTGCGGATACAAGTCCAGCACAGAGCGCCGTCGCCAGCAGAAAAAACTTCATTGATGTCTGAGGTGCAGACCAGCGGCCATGCCGAGTTTCTCCCGCGCTGGCGGAGGAGGATTGACGGGCAAGACGGCGATGCTGCACAGCCGGGTTATGTGGTGACATGGCGCTCAACGTGGTTGTTTCCAGCATGAAGCTCGAGTGGAGTTTCTGGACGTGGCGCAAGCCATCACCATGTCATGTTGTGGGGCTCGGGCTGGCAGCTTTGCTTGTCGGACCGGCGGGGGGGGGGAAGGGGGGAGGCTTCTGGAGCTTGCGCCAGAAGCATCCGCTTAGGACACGCCACAGTCGTGCCAGACGGACGATGCGCCAAGAAAAGGCAAAACTCAATGCGGACGCGGACGGCACGTGACGAGCAGCACCAGTTCCGAGTGTCGGTCCTGTTTCATCGTGCCCATTGCTGTTTCTTTTCATGTGTATGTCGTATTTTGTGCCAAAGCCACAGCAGACGGGGAAAGAAGGAAGAGGAAGAGGAAGAGGAAGAGGAAGAGGAAGAGGAAGAGGAAGAGGAGGGGAAGAGGAAGAAAAAGAAAAAGAAGAGGAAGAGGAAGAAAAAGAAGAAGAAGAAGAACAGGAAAAAAAAAAAAAAAGAAAGAAGAAGAAGAAGAAGAAGAAAACCAAAAAAAAAACCTTACGTTGGAATACGAGCCTCGGTTGGACGACAAGCCAGCTTCTTGAGGATAGCTGTCGGCCACGGCTGTGAGCAACGCCGCGGCAAACAGAGATGACGGCTTCATGGCAACGAAGCACGAGCCTTGCCGTGGGCTTCTCCGCTATGCTTGCTGGTGTAGTTTGCCGGTGGAACGAAACCTGCCGTACTTGTGACGGCTTTTCAATTTCGACGACGACGGAAAACAAAGGGGGAGGGGGAAGGGGGCCGGCCAAGAGAGAAGTCAACGACAAAATTCGATGGGCAGCCAGGCCCAGATATACATCAAGCAAGACCCCCGGTTCAGACTCGCACCTCAAGGTTTCAGTTTACTGGGGAGCTGGGCCAGGGTGCAAACAGGCGATGGGGGGCGTGTCGAGAAAACATCCGAACCCAAAAAAAAAGGCCTGCTCTGCATGAATGTGGCATCCTGTCATGCTGTCGGCCGGCAAGTAAGTGCTTAGGTAGGAATGGTATGGATGTGTGTACAAGGTAAGTACCTACCTACCTACTATGGATGTGTGTACAAGGTAAGTACCTACCTACCTACCTACCTAAGTACTTAGGTAGGTAGGCACATACAGGTGCCGCTTGCCACGCCCAACTTGGCCCCGTTTGGTGAAGCATTGTTACCTTTGTTATCTGCTGCTTTCTTTCTTTTTCTTTTCTTTTTTTTTTTTTCCATGGAAGCTGAACACGGCAAAACGAGAAGGCACTCGTAACGGGTGGACCGGTGCTTGCCGGCGAATGCTTGCCTAGAATGGCATGGCAAGGTGGGCGGGCAGATGAGCAATTTGCTCGACCAGGCCGGCACGCGGAGTGATCGTATCGAATCGACTCTTTAGAAGGATTTTTTTTTTCCAATTCAGAACTTTTCAGACTTCCATGGTGTACAGCGGGGCCACACCGCACATGCCACAGTGCCACCAGTGCCATCAGTGCCATCAGTGCCATCAGTGCCATCAGTGCCATCAGTGATGATCCATGTGGCCGCCAGAGGCTTCTTTTCATCTGGTCTGGGTTCCTACATAGCAAACCGGACTCTGCAGTGCTCCAGCTACATTCTAATTCACCGATTCATCGTGACGCCGCGTCTTCTGGCCCACAAGACCTAGAGCCTTGGCCGCGGTTTACCCGGTGGCGTCCTCCCATTGGCCGCCCACAAGACGGGCAAGTGCCAAAACCCAACCAGCTGGCTGGCAGTGGCTGGCAGTGGCTGGCAGTTGGGTGGGTTGTGGATTGTTGAACTCCAGCTGAAATTCCTCATGCAGGTGGTCACGATGGCCATTGTACATACCCACATGGTAGTGTTGATTGAGTTTCTCGAGCCATCACATACATCAACCTCTCTACCGGCACCACATCCAAGGCGACCAAGTCTCGGCTTCCTTCAGCGACGGCCGCCTCCACTCCCAGAGCGGAGACGCCCTGGGTACAATCCGCTCTGCGGAGGATGAGTCCAAGACCTTGTGTGGGTGTGGTTGTGCTGCTTTGCGACCGAACCGGGACTCTTGCCTACATACCGCACATATCACACGGACACAAAATCGACGAGATTACTACGCACCGGCTCCGGCGTGGTCCTACAAAAAAGTTGCGCAGAAAAAAAATAAAAAATTGGCATCTTCCGCACCACCCACCCCGCTGTGTGTCACCTAAACAAGCTATGCACTTGCATATGTAGGTCTGAGCTTTTTTCTGGCATATCGTCCCACGATGGAGGGTGGAAATGATCAACGACTGGTCTATAAGCGTTTGAGCAACGGATGTCCCTCGGCTTTTTGGCAGTGTGGCGGCCAGGGTCACCAGACGGGTGCACAGCCCGGACTTTCGTGCATCGAGGCACGATCGAAAAGATGCGGGGGATTTTTTTGGAAAAGCAAAAAGACGGACAGATTGCATCTTGGGCATGCCGCGCGTCCCTCAACAGGGCCAGTGCACCACAGATCGATCAAGCTTGAACGACTTGGCAGTGGAACGGTACGGCACAATCATGACTTCATTCTTTCCGGAGAAATGGCCGTCATAACGGCAGCCCTTGACAGGAATTCATGCAGACGTCTACCTGCGACACTTTTGCCCTCGGGTCGACTTGAGACATTTGGGCGGGTATCGCCATGTCACCAACCAGTTTCCACAGCTCTCCCAACAACTCGTCAAGGATTTTGAAAAGTCCCAGGCTGAGTCATCGAGCAGACCCCTGCCTGGTTCGCGCCTATTCCAGACAAGAAAAAGGGGGTAGTCAGGGACTCAGGGCATTCGTCACTCACTCATGCAGGCATCGGAATGCATTACAACAAGCAGTATGGTGACGGAAAGCCAGCTCCCCTATTGTCCTCCGCACGACTGTCCCCGCGGCTGGTGTCTGGTGTAAAACGACGAGGGGGCGCGGAGGAAAGCAGACATGGTGCTTCCAACAGTCGTCTCGAGATGGGCCGCCGGTCGTCCTTTCGGGCCGTTTTGGCACATGGAGAAACAAAACCTTTACTTTTTAGCCGCATGTGGTTGTGTCTGCTACATTTTGGTGATTCAAAACCCCACCCACTAGGTGCGGCGAGGCTGCTGCAAGGTCACGAGTGAATTCATCGGGACGAAAGCGGAGGAGGTGCTTTCATTTGTGCAGAGCCATTTGCTGCCAAGTTATTCTCGCGGCATGACGCGTTTTATTCCACGAGGCTTCAGCTACTCGTGTTTGGAAGTGCCATTCAGCGCATTGAGGAACATGTCTCCCGTGTATTTTACTTGGCACTTGGTCTGCTGCGGTGGACAAATCGGAGCACGTACATGAACGTGCAGCAATGGATGGACATACATACATGCCTGAGGGTACGGACAGAAATGAGAATGCATACGACAACAACATACCTCCTGCTACCTACCTGCCTACATGCCAGGTACTTGGGTACGCACGGTATCTTGGCACCCGGCCCACGCCACCACATCCAGCCTCCTCCTCCTTGCCCAGCGGGGAAGCTACTGAGACCAGCGGCGAATCGTGCCCCGTTCCACGGTGATTGCCCGTCGGCCTCTCGGAAGACAACAGGCAATGTACATTCGAGCCGCCGGTACCGGGGCAGGCACATAACCAACAGTGAGGAAGCGTGCATCACATCAAAAGTCATCGTTGGGCCCGGGCGGCACGGCGAAACCGGTTAGACGGAGCAGAACCCGTCCGTACGTGCATACTATTGCTGCCGGGATTTGCGAAAAACTAGGCCGGTCCACGGCCGATTCTTGGCTCGTCTCGTCACCTCACGACACTAAGGCGGGAGATTTTCGACAGCCGGGCGCCGTTTTGACACGTCACGTTAGGCAGGGGGGGTGGGGATCGTCCACCACCCACACAGCGCCGCCTAATGCAGCACGTACTTCCTACTAGTATGTACATAAGTATGTCGGCATGTCGTCGGTGACAGCTCCAGCGCCAGTATAGTAGCCTCAGTGGTACTGACTCGGATGCTGCTGCGGGGGGGTAAGTGCTTGTCAGATGATCAATCTGCTCAAAAAAGCAGGTGACTTTGAAGGCAACTTGAGACGTCCTTCGCCCATGTACTAAGAAAAAGTACCGTCTGTCCAATACACAGCTACGCCAAGTACGTCTGTCGCAGCGGAGGCGCGGACCCGACCTCGGCGACCTGCTTGGGGCGCGCCCATACCGACACCAAGGAGGTGGAATGATGGAGTCTGCAGCTTTCACCGAGGTTCCATGACGGGTGTTGTTTTCCCTGTTCAGGTACAACGGTTTCCTACCCTGCCCGGCCCTGCCCTGCCCGGCCCTGCCCTGCCCTGCTGTGCCCTGCCCTGGAGAGTTGAGCATTCGGACGAAACACTGGTGTTTCGGCAGGGGTGTTGGGACGACCTGAGACACGACATGAGATGAGCGGTGGATTGCTTGCCAGAAGCGATGAAGAGTGTCCGGCATCACGTTTTCCATGTTTTGGTGCACGTCCGTCAGGGGGGCCTCATGCTTCTCAACATACGCGGAAATGAGCTGTGCTTTGGAAACGGCCCTCGCTCACCTACCTGTCCAAGATAGTATTCATAAACCATGGTCCACTCTTCACCGCGCACACATGAATACCTCATTGTCTGTTGATTCAAATCTACATGTTGCCATCCCGAAGACGTCTTTTCTACACCTCCCACACTCACACGGCAGAGCATGCCACGGTCCCCCAACACAAGACCGCTCCCCTCGCAATACACCCCCCCCGAGTATTCGCGCCTCGCACCTCTTTTCCACGTCCAAGACGCCCTCTTGCCGTCCTCCAGAACCCACGACACGGACAACACGTCACTAGTAAATCCCGGGGATGATTCGGTACCGCACAATCTGCTTGTACTTTTGCCAGTCATCACCATACTTGCGCCGGCACTTGGCGTCGTCGCGGCGGTCGCGGTGGATGAGCAACACGGCAAAGTACACAATATAAAAGTATGTAACGGGCACGGCCCACCCGCGGGCGCTCCCCTGAATGACCTCCCGGCCGTCTCTCATGGCGAAGACGCCCTCGCCGGCACCGGCACCGGCACCGGCGCCGGCGGCGAGAATCTGGTACCCCGAGAGGCCAGTCGGCAGGCTGTACGCCCACGACTGAATCCAGTCACCCAGGTAGTTGATGTGACGGGCGATGCCCCACCACCCCGAGACGAGGAGCTTGCTCCCCGTCTTCGTCTCCATGTACTCGAGGTGGGCGACGCGCGGGTCGTCGGGGTTGGTGCGAAACGTGTTCTTCTGGCTGTTGGCCGAGCGGAAGATGTAGAATCCCGCGGCGATGAGAGCCAGGGCGCCGGCCAGACCAACGGGACCGAGCGAGACGGGATGCACAGAGAGGTATCGCGTCTGCAGCGAGTACACAAAGGGGACCCAGACGAGGTCCCCAAAGGCAAGCATGTTGCCGAAGCCGTCGGCGGTGATGTCCATGGTCGTCAGGACCGCGGGCTCATTCCACCACGAGTCCACCACGTAGCCCCCCTGCACGATGGTGATGCAGACGATGCTGTCGGTCAGGAACCCAAAGTTGCGGTACTGCTGCGCGCACCACGCGCAGTTGAGCACGACCCAGCCCATCATGCCGGGCCGCAGCTCGCACCACTCCTTGAGGTCCACCTCGCCAATCAGGGGAATCGCCAGCCGCGGGTTGAGCTCGCGGCCGATGAACCAGTCGTAGATCAGGCTGCCAGTGTGTCCGCCCGCGGCGAGCTCGCGAAGCTCCGCGTTGCCGGGCTTGACGCCAAAGCTGCGGACGTACACAAACGTCGCCACGGCATACGCGAGGCCGATGTTGGCCGTCAGAATCTGCACGTAGTTGTCGCTGATGAAGGTCCAGACCGGGAACTCGGCGCCCTGCGCAACCGTCCCGGCAGCGAGGGCGGCCAGCGTGGCCGTGTTGGAATAGAAGGCTGTTTGCACACCCGTGTCAGCTCACGCGAACCAGAACGGCCATGGCGGAACAGAGCCGACGTACTGTTCAATCTGTACTTGAGACGGCCGCCAGAGCGCAACTGCGTGCCCTCCACCTCGCTCGCGGGCAGGACCCGGTACAGGACCAGGCTGAGGAGGTAATAGGCCAGCACGGCGCCCGTCGCCTTCCAGCTGGCGAGCCCCCGGATTCCGTCTCGCGGCCAGCCGACCTCGAGCCTGAGCTGGTCCGGGAAGAGGGTTCGCGGGCTCAGGAGCGACGGCGCAGGGCACCCCGAGACGTCGTTGCATGCGAAGGCGAAGACGTAGACGAGGAGGGGGAGACCGAAGGAGATGGCGAATGCACCGGGACTAAAGGGGGTGAATCATTAGCATCTGGCGCTTCAGCATCGGGCATAAGGATCCCTTGTGAAACCCATCCCTGGGGCTCGGAAACAAGGAGCTGGGAGGGTAAAAAAAAAAAAAAAGGGACACGGGCGTGCTGGCACTTGCGGTCCGAAAAACTCGTAGCCATGCTCAGCCGGAGCGGCGGCTTTGGCGTTGGGGGCCATGGTTTCCGATTCTTGTTCGTTTCCCCAGACGTGATTTGAGTTCCCGGAGATGCGGATCTTGAACGTTGCGCGCAGAACACGCGGGCATCCAAGTCGCGATCGGCTTCCGTTTTGGTACAAAGGGGTGGCCAGCCGCAAAGATGGACGTTTCGATGCTCCTGATTCCGATGGAGCCGCGTGCGTGCGCGTGGCAGAGCTTTTGCTTTTGGCGCAGCCGCGTGCGTCGTCGCTGCTCCCATCTCACGTCACCCTAGTGGGGAGCATAGCATGGCCCGAAGGCGCTTAGCGCCGGGCCATGCGGAAATGGGCAGAGAGAGGTCTGGTGCTACCGTGTATACGGATCAACTGTTTTACCGCCGCGCGCGAGAGACGGCGGTGCCCAGTGGCAGTGACCACATCAACAGCGGCTACTTTTCGACTAGACCCTTTTGAGGCGGATGACTCGTGCGTGTCAGGTGCAAAAACGTGGTCAACAGAAATGGCGTGTCTTGGGTACGATTTTCACAAGAACACATACATGTAGACGTTCTCTCGTTGCAACTTGGTTGGCCGCCCACTCATCCGTTTCCCGCCTTTGGTTCAACGTTCCTTTCCCAGCCGCCGACATTGATGAAGGCGGCGCCCAGACGATCCATCTGTCCGTCGCGTGTTGCCGCCGCCGTCGTCATAGGCTCGGGCGCCGATGCGAGTCTTGTGTCTGAACGCACACCCGCACGTATAGATCGCAGACAGACCACAGCACAGCGCGGCGAGATCGCAGACAGACCACAGCACAGCGCGGCGAGATCGCAGACAGACCACAGCATAGCGCGGCGAGATCGCAGACAGACCACAGCATAGCGCGGCGAGA
>AFQZ01001336.1:0-12755 GCA_000222935.2 Aciculosporium take MAFF-241224
TATCCCTCCGGCGGACTTTCCATTATAATGGTATAAAAAAAGCGGCATAAATAACCACCCCCTTGCAAATATCCCTCCGGGGGCCCTGCCGGGGGCCGCCTGCGGCGAGCTCCCGCCTCCGGCGGCCTCGCAGACGGACGACGACAGGTGAGGACGGTCTGCAGCCTGCGGCACATGATCTGGACAGATGGTCTGAGGAGGTGGAAAGTCCATTGGGCGACGCGGGGAGCACGGCGGCGACGACACGCGAGACCTGGGACGGAGTGCCCTGGTGGTGGATCGAGGAACACGGCATGCGGGCTTGGGCCCGTACGGGCTTTCGAGATGCCCGTCTGTGCCGACGTGCTACCTGTTTGTTTTGGCCACAGGGGGCGTGTGCCGTGGTCTGTCTGTCGGGGTTCGTCCCCGATGGGCGTGGCAGGAATCAGAGCGGCCTGCCTCGATGCAGTCAGCAGTGGTCGGCCAGTCGGCTCACACCGCACCGGGCTGTTGTCACCGCACCGGGTTGCTGTCACCGCACCGTCCACATCAAGGCGCCTGCTTCTCCAGTCAGCGGCGGTATCCCCCACGCGCGTACCCAGGGTGGTGCAGGCCTCCCGTCCCGCAGCGCAGCACGATGGATGGAGTGGAGGGCTGCGTGTCGGGCCGAGCGCGAGGCGGGCATGCGGCCTCTGGTCGAGGACGTGCCGGCACGCCAACCAGGCTGCTTTGCGCCGCGTCCGGTTCCGAGCGCGGGCAAGCTCCCTACGTAGCGGTGCATCCCGCGGCCGGGCGAGTCCGCCACGTGTGTGTTCTGGGGGTCGACGGCAGAGGCGAAGCTTTGACGGTGTTTGGGTGCTTCTTCTTCTTCCCTGGCAAGCCAGCGTGTCTGGTCCTGGTCGCCCGTCGTGGCGTCTTCCCGGAAGAAGCTGGTGTTTGCTTTTGCTGTCGGCAAGCCGGCACATGGCTGGTCTCGGCCCGTCATCACGGCGTCTTGTGCTCAGACGAAGCTGGCGTGATTGCTTTTTCCCGTTGCCGGCACGCACGTCCGCACACGTCCCTGTCCGTCGTGGCCTCCCCTCGTGGCCTTTTTCGACCAGGTCGTGCCGTCATGTCTGGTCTGGTCTGCCGCCAGAGCTTCATTCTCACGGAAACCTGGTCCAATCTGCTTATTCCCCGTCGAGGTCACATCATCTTCATGCCACTCCCCTCCACCACGTTCTGGTCCCGTCCCCCCCCCCCCCCGCTCGCGAGGTCCACCGATCCGCAGAACCCAATCCTGCCAACTTTTGAAAAAGCCCTCTCAACATGATGCATGCATGCCGAGTCCCGCCCCGTCCGCCTCCGCCTCACCCACCACCCCCAGTCCGTCGGCTGCATGTAGACGTGTCGTGTTGTGTCGTGTCGTGTCGTGTCGTGTCCGCCCGCGTCGCTCCCGGCAGGACCGCCCGTTCACGACAGGCCTGGTCGGACGAGACGGCATGTTGCATTCGTACGTGTGCAAGGGCATGACCCTCTCCTTGGCTTGTCTCGTCTCGTCTCGCCTCGGCTCGGCTCGGCTTGGCCTGGCCTGGCCTGGCCTCGTCCCGGCCTGTCTCCTCGGCCTGCATCGTCTCGCCTCGCCGATGAGCCCCTCCCGGACAGGCCTTCGGACCGAAGAACGGCACCGGGCGCGACCCGCGACGGCGGCTCACGAGTCGCCCGTCGTCGTGCTTCCTCTTCCTCGCCCGCCATCTCCTTTCCGCACGCCCCCTTTCCATCTCCTCCCATTTCCCCTCTTCCCCATCGTCTTCTTCCCCCCTCTGCCCATCCTCTTTCGCCCTTCTCCCCCCCTTTCCCCCGTCCATCTGCCCGCCCACCTTCTCCCCCCCTTTCCCCCTCGTCCATCTGCCCGCCCATGCATCAGCGCTGCAGAAGAAGCAGGCGAGCGGGCGCATCGTTTTCCCCATCGCCTCACCACGCCACCCACCCCTCCTCCTCTCCGTTCCGCCCTCCCCCCTGCATGTCCTCTCCGTCCAGCCCGACGACGCCGAAACCTTGCCCAGCCCCCCCCCCCCAAATGCAGACCGACATCCGGACGGGCGGCCCTCTCGCCCTCTCGCCCGGGCCATCTCGAGCGCGGACATGCCATCTGCGCGGGGAAGATGCCTGCCAGCCCTCCTCCCTCCTCCGCCTCGTGCCCGATCTGCCCTCCCGACGGCCGCACCCTCCCGTCGTGTGCCTCCCCATCCACCACCACCACCACCACCACCTCCCGTCGTGTGCCTCCCAGCCAGCCTTCTTCGTAGCTCCCTCTCTCGGCCTGCGGCGCGCCACCCTACCCGGCCAGCACCATCTCCAACCCAGGCCCCCCCCCCATCCAGGCCGGCAAGCAACCAGGGCGGCAAGGCGGCCCCCCTGGTCTCGCCGAATCGCCCCGGCGACGCCACGCTGCTCCACGCCTGGCACCAGCTAAAATCATCACCAGCTAGATCGAGTCCGCCGCAAATCAATCACCCGCCGCCAGCCAAAATCATTACCAGCTAGATCGAATCGAGTCCGCCGCAAATCATCAAATCACCAGCTAGATCGAATCGCGCGCGTCCGCCACAAATCATCAAATCACCAGCGAGATCGAATCGCGCGCGTCCGCCGCAAATCACCCACCCACCCACCACCGATCCCTGCGCGCCCCTGCCCTGCCCGGCCACCCACCCGTCACACCAGCAGCAGTCCGGCCCCCCCCCCCCCTCGCCGCCGCCCCTGCCTCGGCCGGCTATTGACGGGTCAGCGGCTCGGTCTGGCGTGGTGGTGGTGCCGACAGCCGCCCGACGCGAGCATCCGCCCGTCAAGCAGCTCGCGTCCATGCTGGCTGCGCTGGTACCGACGTATCTGCCTACCTAAGCCAACCGTCGTCCGTCGGTACATGCAGCAGCAGGAACCTAGGCGCCCGCGTCCATGCTGGCTGCGCAGGTACCGACGTACCTGCCTAACCAACCGTCGTCGGTACATGCAGCAGCAGGTGGTACCTACCTACTTGGTACTTGGGCACCCGCGCGTCCTCGAGTGCTCTCGGCTCGCCGCACGGCAGGACAGGTCCTCCATTCACCCGTCTCGTCTGGGCCCAGGGCGTCCCCTCCAGCCCAGCCACGCACTCGCTCGGCTCGGCTCCCGTTCCTGGCTAAAACGGCCCAGGAAGCAGCTTGACCTTGGCTCGTCCTGCCGTGCCATGCCTTGCCATGCCTCGTCTTGCCTCGTCTGAGCTGTCTTGGCGGGAGGGGACCCCGGTGACGACGACAAGGGGGGCAGGGCAGCAGAGGAAATGCCCGCGCATCATTTTGCCTTCATCATGGGCACTCAACCCGATGACGTGCTTGCCACTGTCCGGGTCCAGCCTCTCTCTGGCTTGCTCGCGTCTTCGGTGGAGCGAGGGCCAGGGCCGGCATGATGCAAAAGAGAAGGCTTCAAGGCTGTATGGGAACGGGAACATCCATATCTATGTAGGTTGAAATAAGAACAGCCCGATAGAAGCTACCGTGCCACCCTTCTCCTGCACGGCTCCTTCTATAGCACATGGCGCACATTATTCCCAACACGCGCCGTGTTCCAAACCCGCAGGGTCAGGGGGGAAAAAAAGGAAATGGCGTCCCGACGGCCTTTCTCGATAACCGACAGCGACCAAACAAGTCTGTTGACAACAACAAGACAGGCTCTCGGGTTGAAAATAAGCCACCTGCGTGCGCAACATGGACCCCGTTACCAGCTCCGCCCCGACTCCATCTAGCTCTCGACAACAATCGACAACAAAGCAAGACGCAAAGCAAGACGCAAAGCAAGACGCAAAGCCACTCGGTCCACCCCCTACAGCCGCTCCAGTCTTGCCCGTCTCTTCCTGCCTCTTTTCTTCTCGTGCCTGGACATGGACCGACCGCGGGCCCAAAACAGGTCCCGCCGCGTCCATGTCGATTTTTCCCTTCTTCCCTTTGCCCCCCCCCCCCTCCCCACCACGAATGAACGAGCTGGCTGGCTGGCGAGGGGCGGGCCTGGCCATGCCTTCATTTTGCTCATTATGCGCTAGTCCCTGGGCCTGGACTATGGCTCAATGCATGCCTGCATCTACCGTCCCCTACACTACAGTGCAGGTGTGTCCAGCAAAGCACATAACCACGCGGGCAAGCCATGTTGGTTGTCCAACTCGTCTGGTGAGGGACGGATGGCGGCTGTGGCCGACTGTGTCTCTCTTTTATTTTTATTTTTTCAAATCGACATCGTCCCCGACACGGAGCGACATGTCGAGTCGCATCCGGTTCCGTGCTGTACATGTCCTTCCTTTGACGGCAAAGGGAAAAAAAAAATCAAAAAAAATCGTGTCCTTTTATTTCTTCCTTCTTCCTTCAACCCAATCCAGCGGCTCGATATGCTTTAGAGTTCCTTGCAGGCCATCCAGGGCATAATGATTGACGTCAGCGTATCGTGCAGGCTAGACTGTTCAAAGCAACCGTCCATTCATCACACGAGTCAAGGCCGACGCCACAACTCGCCTGCGACATGCCGGACCTGGACCCGTTTTGGCGATGCCACATGCCATTGCCTCGGGTAACAAACGCCTCTCTCTCCGGTTGACGATCCAACGTTTGTTCCAAGGCCCAGTGGAGGGGCGGCGCTTAAATTTCCAACTTTTTTATTTATTCCCCAGGCAACGTGGAAAGGTGCAAGTGCCGCGTACAACGGGCTGGTTGGCCATCCTTGTCTGGTCTCCCATGGCAGACAAACAGTGGGCGACGGGGCGCAAAGGAAACCTTCTAGAACCAACGCAGACCCTCGCCGAATCCATAGCAGACCGCGGCGGCAAGGTCAATCAATTCATCCATTCGCCTGACCCCATCCCCTCTGGTCCAGACGTCGTCCAGCGCTCTCTGGCTCGTTCCTCCTAGCTCGAGACCGCGGCCACGTCGGCTGTGCGCCAGGGGCTGATATCGTTAGCCTTTTGATTGGCGCCTCGTGCTCGTGGTGTGGAGGTCCGGTCCGGGGGGGGATCCACCTTCTTCTTCTGGCCGCCCGTCGCCTTTCCAGTCACAGCCCGCCCGTCACAACCCATCAGCTCGGTTGCCGAACGCCCTACTCTTTGTCTTGGCCCTTTTTTTCCCTTTCCTTTTTCTCCCCTTCCTTTTTTTTTGGTGCGCCGCGCCCAGCTGCACTTGTTTCCGTCACCCAAAAAAGTCATCTTCAGCCCGCTTGGTTAGCATCACACACGTTGCGTCACCCCATCTTCCCCCATTTCTGTCCTCTCCACCCCCCCTCTACCACGACTGTCCTCATCCATCACCTCCTTCACGCATCCACTCTTCCTTTTTTTTCGCGTCACAACCCAACAAGAAAGAAAGAGAGAACAGGAAATAAAGGTGTCGCCTTGCGCCCATGGCTTTGTCGTCATACTGCGACAAATAGTAGTCCACCGCCGTCTCCTTATCGCCCAGCAAGCCGGCTCCAGCGACAGTTCCTCCCCCAGACAGCGCGCCTCAAGAGCCATCCATCAGGCCTTCCTCAACAGGATACTTTTAGCCAAGGAACTTTTGTATTTTTAGCACCATCCGGACCTGGCTCTCGCTCAATGACGATTGCACGCAGAAACCAGCGACCCTGACCGTATCCTGTATGAACGACAGCCCGCTCACTACCCCTGACCCTTGAAGCAGACATTAATCAACAGACCAGACTTTTTTCGACTTCGGAGCCTGCCCTATTAAGACTTGAACCCCTCCACATCAGTCGATTCTGGGGAAAGGTACCGATAGCCAAAGCACTCACGTTTTCTCCTCCTCGGCTTGTTTTTTCTTGTTCTTGTTCTTGTTGCTGACGTCTTTTTTTCGTCCCCCCTCTGTCTACCGCAACAGCTCGCGCTGCTTTCACCAAAAGAAAAAAAAGCTTCCTTGTCTCCATACTGGCGATTATGGGCGCCAGTGGCCGCGGCCGCCTTCTTCATCCTTCAGTCCGTCATCGTCCTGTACCCAACCAAACCTCGACCCTTTGGATCAGTGATGCATCCTTGTGCCGGCGATTGAGCATATCGAGGTCGTACTCGACTCGTTCGAGTCCCAGTCGCCGTCTGTCCTTCAGCCAGCAGACCCGACCTTGAACAAAGGGTTTCTGTCGTCGTCGTCGTCGTCGTCGTCGTCGTCGGTGAGCCTGTTCGTTGACATGTTCCAATATCCATCAGGAAAGCCGGTGGCTCCTCCTGCCTACAACGCAGCTTCCTCTGCCTTCCCTCAACAGCTTTGGTCTAGGCCCGACTTTCACCAAAACCCGGCCCCATCTTCAGCCATCCCGACAGAGCACAATCACGACGGGAGGCCATCGTTTCAACATGCCGGAGAAATGGATTGGGTGTCGACCATGTCTGACGTGCAGACCAACTACCATCATGCGGCCCAGCAACACGGCAGCCAGACCGCTGCTGACATGGAACTGGACGCTTTCAATAGGCACCAGAATCGAGGAGGGCTTGGTGTCGGACTCGGTGTCGGTGTCGGAGGAGCAGCAGGAGGCGGGGAAGAAGGAGGAGGAGCAGCAGGAGGAGTCGGTCGTCTAGTCGCCCACTTCGAAAACAAGGCAGTCAATCCGCTCGAACAGAGGCCATTCGCACCACCTCTTCCACCCAGACCGGTCCCCAATCCAATCGGCAACATGGCCAGCAGCAATAGTCGGCATCATCAACATGCCCCTCATCATACCCCGCCAGTAAACAACATGAATAACTTCCAGCCCAACCTCATGTTCGACCACCTGCCGTACGACACCGCTCCTAATGCGCGCGGAGACAACATGCCCTTCAATTCAAACAGAATCGTCAGCCCCATCTCGACGCCTAGTGAGGGCTGGGGCTCCTTTCCTTCGGTACAACGAGTGACGAGCTCCAATTCCTTGAGTCCGCAACCCTCATTGCAGGAAAATAGAGTCGCGAGCTCTATCCCCCCCTCGTCCTCTGCACGGTTTGGAAGCCTCGATAATTTCATGTCCAGCAATCGTATTCGAAGACCCGTTACTCATTCTCCAATGCCCGACAACGTCCACATGGGGCCAGCTCCCATCATGGCATCACCAGTCGCCTCAAGCTCCGCGAACCAGACCGCCCTAGCAGCAGCAGCAGCAGCAGCAGCAGCAGCAGCGGGAGGTACCCCTGGATTCGATATATGGCGACCCCCCGGGTCGGCCGGCCCAAGGATGGACCAGCCCCCGCCGAATAGCTTCAATCCTGTCACCACCACTACTACCTCCACCTCTGCTTCTGCAACAGACACGCCATTTGTTTTCTCCAATACTTACCATAATGCCCCAACTAATAGTGCCGGTATCTCGAAGCCGCCTGTTCCGAAAACCCCTAAACCTAATATCGCCGCCGGCAATCAATTCATCTTGGAACTGAATCCCGCTGCAAAAGTGAAAGGCAGGCCGGGCAGACCGCCGAAACCAAAGCCTGCCCCTCCTTTGAAACCGGAAGTGAAACAAGAACCCGCCACGCCAGATCTAGTCGATCTGGCACTTGGCCCAGCGTTACCACCAATATCCGAATCTACCTTCTCAACACCAGTAAGTAATGACTTCCGAGATCCAATTTTGGTAACTGTTTTTTGAAGTCGCCTTTAACAAACCTTGACAAGATGTGCACAAATGCTGCACCCGTTCCTCTCCGAGGCCCGCCAGGAATTCGACCATCCCGTGAACAAGTTCATCCCGAAGCATGGGAGCATTTCAGAGGAGTAATTCGCACTCTGTATCTGGAAAAAAGAAAACCCCTCAAGGAAGTCATCGCCATCATGTCTGAATTGTACGGCTTCAATGCAACGTAAGTGTCCATGTTCCTAGGCACAATTTCTGAGTTGCACGCCAGCGATGCTGATACTCTAGATAGCCCCAAGATGTACAAGACGAGGTTCTCGCAATGGGGCTTCGTCAAGAACAATACTGAGGAGGAAGTAAAACGCTTGTTGTCCAAGAAATTCCAGCGTGATGCCGAGGGCAAGGTGTCGGAATTTGTTCGCAACGGCCGAGTCGTCAACTTGGGAACATATCTCAAAAGAAAAGGCGTGACCGAGTACGATTTGGTCGATTTCGAGACACCGGCCGATTTGCCAGCTCATGTACGATGCCGCACGCCAACGCCGCCGCCGACTCCCGGCTACCTCCAATCCCCCGATCTCGTCCGCGCCCAAGAACTTCTTGTCTGCAATATGCGCAAGGCTTTTGCCCATTGTCACCAATTCGAGGCCGACACGGGAGCCTCCATCGGCTGGCCCGTGACCATGGTTTGGGGAGCTGGATCTAGTGATCTTCTTCTGGAAGCAAACTTTTATTTCGAAGCAAGAGATGCCGACCAAGGTGGCCATTTTTTGATGAAGGCCTTTAAACAATTAGAACAAGACTTGAAGAAACTCTCACCATTGGGTATCGTAGAGTTGTTGCTCGGAATGGTGCATCGAGATGCACGCATGATGACAGCGCTTTGCAAATACTTGGCTGCGTACTCCACTACCAATTTCGAAAGGTCACATCCTCTTCGGCAAATATTCAGCTGCTTATACGAAGTTCAACAGAAGCATGGGTCCTCGACAGTCTCGGAACTCGTATGGGGTAGTGTACCAAGCATCGCTGAAGAGCTAGAAAACACGTACCTTTCCCGTCACCCATACGTTGCGAGGACTTGGATCGATCTCGCATTGTTCCATGATTACGTCGACGCCGACCGCTTGGAGAAACTTGTATCAGTTCTTCGTCTGCAACTACCAGAGGTGGAAAAAGAATTTGGAGCCAACAGTCCCGATGCTTTGACGCTGCGGTACGCAATCACTCAAGCACTCTATGCCACCAGCGCCAAGCCGGATGCCACGCGACGGGCAGCCCACGAGTTATGGGGTCACCTTCAAAGCATTGGTGTTGTCTTTGGCATCCGAGATGCCAAACCTAACATGTACTGCTACCATAGCCCAGTCAAGGTAGACCCATCAACAAAGCGGTGCCGGCGGCGATACGATTCGGGTGTCTCCATTCTTGAGGAGCATGTTGGCGTGCGGATTCAGCCCTACTTTGAAGAAGACTATCACGGCTGCGTCCACGTTCCTGATGCACAAGAGGCCTGGTCGTCGGCTCTTGATTATATGGGATCAGGGAAATTCGCATTCTAACAAGACGACCTGTGGGCACTGATTGAAAACATGACGACACTTTGTGTGCGTCTCATGTCTACTACCGGCCGAACGGCGAGGAAGATGGTGAGTCGATGCTTTCGACTCGACGCCGTGGTGGTGGAAGCCAAAGATTTTGAGCAAACACGAGACAAGCTTACAGCTTATCTACAGCCGTTATTATTGTTATTATTGTTATTATTATTAGGTGCCGGCTTATTTGTTCTTTGCCTATTGACACGTTAGCGTAGGCGTTTTGGGAAACGTTGCAGCACACACTGTGTTCCAGCGTGGTTTGATTCGTTGCGACGAGCATTTTTCTGAATATCCCCTCACCATCATGTCGTTTCCATGTATTTTCTTATGTTTTGGCTGGCGTCTCTGTCTTGGCACTGTTCAAACGACGATATGCCTAGGTCTTGCATAGATGAGACCTCTTGCAACGCCTCGGTGGCTCTAGCTGTACCTCAACCTGTTTGCAAAAGCGGCGGCTTTGTTTTTGCGTCTTTGGATACTCGAAATGGGAAGGAGATGGCCTCGGGGCGCTACCAGGAGAGACGAGTCTTGATGCCGTTGAAACGGCAGTTTTTATTTTATTTCTGGAGACGTGAGGGGACACAGGTGTAGCGAGAAACAAGAGGTGAAGTCGAGAGGAGGTACGAGACATGTGTTCTGGTGCTGTGGCCGTGAAGCACGCCTGGGAAGGCGCGAACGAGACGGCTTGAGCAATCACGTATCTACTACTTCTTAGGTACTTCTTACGTACCTACCTTTAGGTACCTTAGGTACCTGGGTACCTACCTCTTACCTGTTACCAACCTTGGAATGTACAAAGGTCGGCGGTACAGTAGGAAGTACTTTGGATATGCGCACTTAAAACACCACAGTTCAACCTGCCCTGCATTTCAAAATCCCGTGTTGCCTTGGTGTGAATATTTTTGCGCTTGAAAATAAGTTGAAGAATGACTGTGACGTATTATTAGGGCCCACACGGATGTTGTGTTGTCACGCAAGACTTGTTCCAGGTCGCGCGGCTCGGCTCGGCTCATCCGTGGCCTGGAATTTTTTTTTTTCTTGGCATCTCCTCCTGCCATGGCCCATTCCCAGCAGCAAGAAAGACGAGGCCAAATAAAGATGTTGATACCGCACAACTTGCGATGCGGTAAGCAGCAAACGGTCAAACTTTTCCGCAGAGCATTCTCTTCTAACCGTAAAATCCAAGGTATATATGTTCACAGACACACAATGCCCGTCGGCGATCAAATTTTCACCAGCGACGAACACGGCGCCCTCTACCGTACAAGCCCTCGCTAACGTGTCGGACCCCCCCCCTCCATGCAGAGCACGACGTTCTTTTTCTTCGCCAGCAGGGCCTCAAATACCCCAAATGGCACCTCACGGCGCCTCTCCGCCCCTCCGACACCATCAGACTGTCATACGGAGCAACACTCCGGGCCGCCGACCTGATTGGCCAAAAGCTCCTCGACGTGGTCCAGGACAGCAAGCGCAATCGCGTCGTGCTCCAGGAGCCGACTCTCTCGAGCTACATCGTGAACCACGAGCGCCACGCCACGCCGATATACCCGCATGATGCCAACACCATCGTCTCGCTCCTGGACCTGAACCCATCGCGCCCTGCCGAGGACGAAGACGAAGATTGCGGCGACGACGACGGCGACAACAACAGCAGCAGCAGCAGCAGCAGCAGCAGCAGCAGCAACCAGGGACATGCCACGCCCGTGTTTGAAATCTTCGAAGCCGGCACCGGCATGGGCAGCCTAACGCTGCACATGGCACGCGCCATTCACGCCGCCAACCCGCCCTTGCCGCCCTCTCTCCGTCGCCAAATCTGCGAGGCCAAGTTTCGGCCCAGGAGCAACCCGTCTCTGACGCGCGTCGACCTCGAGTCCGACGCCGAAGAGGCCTTCAACCGCTACAGGGCCTCGCGCCGCGCCGTCCTCCACACGCTCGATCAGAGGCCAAAGCATGCACATGCCGCCTATAAGCTCATACGGAACTTCCGGCGAGCGCAGTACCTCCCGTCGATCGACTTCCACATCGGCAGCATAGACGAATACCTATCCGGGCGGCTCGCAGAGTCAGGCGGACAGCCGTTCCTCTCGCGCGCAGTCCTTGACCTCCCCTCGGCGCACGAAAACGCCGAGCGCGTCATCGAGGCCATGCTTCCAAACGGCATCTTGATCGTCTTCAAACCCTCCATCAGCCAGATCGGAGACTTCCAGAAGTGGTCCACCGAAAACAGGCAACCGGTTCGCTTGGAGAAAGTCCTCGAGCTCCCCGTCTCAACCACGTCAGATGGCGTCCACGACGCCGGCGGAGGTAGACACTGGGACGTCAAGACGGTCGTTCCAAAGGCGGCGCAGGCCGGAGACGGCAAGCCCGTCCAGGTGATGCGTCCCAAGGTGGGCGGGAGGATAGCAGGTGGTGGGTTTGTGGCTGTTCTGCGGCGGTGGCCCAGCGAGGACGAGGCCAGTGCCGTGGAACCTAGCCAGGATGGTATCCCGGATGAGGAACAGGAGGCCGAGGCCGACGCCGACGCCGACGCCGACGCGGATGCGGATGTGAAGATGGAGTCTCATGAACAAAATCCTCATGATTCATAAATGATGCGCACTCTTGCGACGTGCACGTTGCAACTCTCAAGTCGTCCTCTTGTATATTGTACAACACACATCACCAGGCCGGCAACGGCAGTTGGACCACAGAAGACGCAATCTACACGTGTTCTAAAGATTTCGCAACCTAGGGGGCTAAGATTAATAAGGATATAGTCTCTGTTATAAAGACAGATCCGATGTACGCCCTATAGATCAATGTCGTGCGCCAGATCTTTATGATAAACGACTTAATCCATAGGGCGTACATCGGATCTGTCTTTATAATAGAGACTATATCCTCATTGATCTTGGCCCCCTAGGTTGCGAAATCTTTAGAACATGTGTAGATTGCGTCTTCTGTGGTCCAACACATATTCTCGTTGGCCAAAATCTCAATTGCATAAAAGTCGCAACAGAACTATTCCATCGTGCACAAGACATGTTCTTCTCGTAAACTGAAATCTCAGTTGGGTCAAAGTTTGCAAATCGCGATTCGTCCTCCTGATCTTGTACAATATATGTATATTCTCGTAAGCTGAAATCTACATGATGAGGATGATAATGATGATAATGATGATAATAATGACAATGATAATGATGATGATAATGATGATAATAATGACAATGATAATGATGGAAATAAAAGCACATGACAAGACAAAACAAAACAAAACACACCAGCCATCTACCACCCAATTGTCGACCCGAAATCCAAACCCATATCCACTCCCGTCCCTTGATGCCCCTGCGCTGATTCCATGGTGTCCGCAAGCCCAGCCTCCCGTGAATGCCATACAGACTGCCTCGGCCATTCCGGGCGTGCAATGGCCAGCATTGCCAGTACTTCTATCCTCCTCCTTCCCGAGGTCCCTTTCCTCTCCCCCGACTCGGTTTCAAATTCATCCCGATACTAATTCCGACCAGCGGCTCTTGCGCGGAAGGAAAAAAAAAAAAAAAAAAAAAAAAAAAAAAAAAAAAAAAAAAAAGAAAGAAGAAGAAG
>AFQZ01001335.1:0-12763 GCA_000222935.2 Aciculosporium take MAFF-241224
TGGTTCGTCTTTTCCAACAAGAGGCAATAGCCTCAGGTGCAGCACCTCATCTACACCAAGTCGCTGACAACGGGGCGCAAAGCACAATATGTAGATGCCTTCCACCACAACCATGCTTTTCGGTCAGCATCACATGGAAAACCCAAACGTTGCATTTCCGCTTCCAACTCTTTCTTGCTCCAGTGTTCTCCCCATGGATATTTCCCAAGCCGCCTTCGGACTGGACATGCACGGCGCCTCAAGGGTCTACTTCATCCACCCAGTTCTCGATCCACAGGTCGAAGCGCAGGCCATCGGGCGCGTTCGCCGAGTTAGTCGATCCAGGTGGCCTGCTTCGGGGCCTTGTCGTCGCCATGGCCGTGGCGGATATTCCAAGGGTGGTCGTCCAAAGGGGGGGAGTGTTGTCGTGTTGCGGGTACTTGACGACGACATCATGGTCGAAACAATCAACTACGGCATAGACCTTGGGCGTATCGGAGGCCCTTGTGCATTCACCTGGCTGTTTGATGCACGGTTGTGTCTTGTCTCGCTGTTGGACGTGAAAGCGAGGTGCGTGCATGCCAGGGGCACGATGCGCCTTGTTTCGGTGACGACGTGCATTGTATGAGACGGATTGGCGTTGGCTGGATGAAACCGAACATGTACATGAAGATGCACACAATTGATTGGTTGATTGAATTTGATTCATAAAATCGAACGTAGACATTCCAAGGACAGGAGAAGCACCCTGACGAGGTAACCATGTGATTCAACGACGTTGATTTACTGGTATTCGTATTGCATGCCGAGAAGGGGTGGCCGAGACAGGTCTGTGGCGCCAACCTGGCCGTTATATACCATATCACGCCGCAGACAGGCACATACGACCATAGGTGGTAGAAAACTCGGGATCCCGTCCGCTCTCCCATAGATAAGCTACTAACCGGCAGATTAGTAGTTGGGTCGGTGACGACCAGCGAACACCGGCTGTTGTATGTTTTTTTTTCATCTTTTTCTTTTCTTTGCAAGCTCTGCTCTACCTCTGATTCTTTCCGTGACTCTTTCTTCCTCCTCCTCCTCCTCCTCCTCCTTCTTCTTCCTCCTCCTCCTTCTTCCTCCTCCTCCTCCTCCTTCTTCTTCCTCCTTCATCCATTTATTTACTTTATCATTCTTCAGCTGTTCGCACCAAGAACCAGGAAGAAAGAAGAGGGAGTGTATGGCGTAAACGCATGTGCACACGTACGTCGCCCTCTTTGTGCGCAACCGCGCGGCGTGGTACCGCACCAGGCAAAGAGGCGGCATCGTCAAGATGGCCAACAGCGTTCATTGATACCCGTGGACAGCCTTGTTGGCTTGGCACCCCTAGCAGCCCCCCCCCGCCCGCAGGGGTGGCCGCAGGGACACTGCGTCTACGACGCCGACCAAATCAGGCAGCCATGGCATGGGTTTAGTAAAATCCATCTTGCTGGCAGGCCCCCCTTCTTTTTTTTTCTTTTTTTTTTTTTTTTTGGTTGTGGACCGCGACGGCTGCTGTTCATTGGTCACGACGAGGCCAGACTGGGCGGTTGGTGAGGCACATCCAGGACGCGTGTTTGTGCGTGGTGCGGCCATTGTGGGAGATTGCGCTTACGCTGGGTACCTAGGTGTCTAAGATGGGGCTGAGAAGGTAGATGGGGCTGAGAAGGTTGATGGCGCTAAGAAGGTTGATGGCGCTAAGAAGAAGCTAAGCGGGACGGGAGGGGGGGGGGCTGTGCCTCGTCTTCGTTCTCGTTCAAAGCCAGTTCAAGGCGATGCCTTTCAGGGTTGTCGGAGAAAATATTGGATGGCCGTCAGCTGGGAAGGCAGGTGGGTTGGCGCATGGCAGGGGTGGCGACGGCCCACTTGGCGCCTTTTGCGGTGGCTCTTGGGGGCGCCGGATCGACAGAGGAGATGAGATGGTGGGTGCCAATACATTTCAGCTGCAGGTCCGTCGTTCCTGCCGTATGTCCATATGTGTGCATGTGTGCATGTGCGTACATGGCCATGTCTTGTACGTGAATATGTGTATATATGTGTGTATGGCCATGTCTTGTACGTGAATATGTGTATATATGTGTGTATGGCCATGTCTTGTACGTGAATATGTGAATATGCGTGTGTATGGCCATGTCTTGTACGTGAATATGTGAATATGCGTGTGTATGGCCATGTCTTGTACGTGAATATGTGAATATGCGTGTGCATGTGTGTACATGGCCATGTCTTGTACGTGAATATGTATAGTCGATATATGCATATTGGATGCCGCTCGCGCCGCCCCGCGCACCCCCATCGAGTCCCAACGCTCGGCAGTGCACAGGCATCGTCTTCTGCATTGCATTCTTTGCGTCAGACATGGGCGTCGTCATCGCCCTCGGCCCCTTTCTTCTTCGGGCTTTTGTCCGAGGCTGGCATGAAAAAGGCAATGACCCTCTCGCAAAGAAGACAATGAAGACGTGTATGTGATATCAGGCGGTTGGCTCTCTGTCGAGCATGAAGACGGTGGGCAGGCTGCACGTCTTTGAGGAGCGGTGGCCTCTCTCTTGCGAGGATTCAAAACCGGGGACCTGCCCGCGTCATAACCCATCTTACTCTTCTTCTCGGATAACCTTGTTCCTCCACTCTTTGCTTTTCATTCTTTTCTTTGCTTCTTCTTTTTCGAAATCAATACGTTGACATTGATCAACACCCCAATGACTTCGACCATCATCGTGCGGCCCGCTGCCGCCGCCGCCCTGGACAGGATCCCCCCCCCCGACCTGCATCCCATCCGCGAAAACGACAGCAGCGACCAGAAAAGGTCCCGGTCGCGGTCCCCGTCCCGGTCACCTCCCGGTGCAAACCCCACGATGGCCTACCCCGCGTATCCGGGCCTGCAGACGTGCCAGTCCCGCAGCAGGACAGACTACAGCCGCTCGGCAGACATGGCCCTCAACCGGCCGAGGAAACTCTCCGGCACCGTGCGACCCGCCTGCGCGACTCCGGCGGGGGGTTATCACGCGCGAGATTCGACGGCGTTTTCGCACCCAAGACAAACGCCAGGTCATCACCATGTCCATCGCGGCACGTGGAGGACGACGACAGCAGCAGGCTACATGACGACGAGGACGCCCCCCGTGCTCAAGCGGGTGAGCAGGGCACCGCCACGACCGCCCCGCGACGTGTGCGCCGCTCTGGCCCCTGACGTTCTCGAGCTCATTCTCGAGATGCTCAAGCAGCTGCACCTCGGCAAGGAGAGCGACGGCGGCGGCGGCGGCGGCGGCGGCGGCGTAACGGGCTGGACGCGGGACGCGGCTGGTGTGGCGCTGTGTTCGCGTACGTGGTACGAGGCTGCGCGGGTGGCACTGTAAGGCAAAATACCCCCGTTCATGATCCAATTCCGTGCTCTTCTCTCTTTGGGCTTGCTCATTATGCCCTCCCGTCGGCTGGGGCGACGGAGAAGAGACTAGTGCTGACAGCTGTGTCTGGTGGACAGCTACCAAGACATTTACCTCACGGGGCGCGACTTGGCAACCCACAAGAAGAACTTTGGAATGGCCCAAAGCTGCCGTCGCCTGACGCTCCTGCGGCGGACCCTCCGCGCCGATGCGGAGCTTGCGTCCATGGTCCGCTCGCTCCGGCTTCCGGCTCCGTGGATGGGCCTCGCCGCGGCGGCAACAGCCGGTGCTGCGAAAGAGGCAGACAGAGACGGGACTCTGCGAGAGCTGGAGCTGGAGCTGGAGCTGGAGCAGTACGAAAACGTGGCTGCGTCCGTCGTCATGGCGTGCCCGAACCTCGAGCGGCTGCATGGGCCGCCATGTGCGTACAGCCACCCCTCGTTCAGGAGGCTGCTGTACGCGCTGTCGACGCGGCCCCGTCTCCAGAGCATGGACTGGCTCGTTGGCTCGGCGGTGCCCGCTCAGCACGATCAAGAGACGGCTTTTCTCGAGCACCACGCCGGATGGACCCAGCTCGCCCGCTTGTCCATCCAGTGTCTCCCCCGTCCTGGCGCCGACGCACCCCCGCCCCTCCCCCTCGCCCGGACCCTGACGCTGCTCCCCGCCCTCCAACACCTGCACCTCCACGGCCCGCCCCCCACGGCCTTTGACGACGCGACCCTCCTCCGCCTCCCGCCGCTGCGGACCCTCGTCCTGTCCCACACGGGGGGCATATCCTCGCGCGGGCTCGCCGCCTTTGCCTCCCAGCCCAACAGCCAGGCCCTCCGCCGGCTCGTCCTCCGCCACATACCCCTCTCGTCGCTGCCGGCCCTCGCCCGCCTCCTCTCCCACCTTTCGTCGCTGACGAGCCTCGCCCTCGTCCAGGCCTCGGCCCCGCTCATGCCCGTCGACTCGTCCGACGCCTTTGTCCTCTGCATGATGCCGTACCTGGCGTCTCCGAGCCTCGGCTCCCTCCACTGGGACATGACGAGCGTCGCCGCCGCCGCCGCGGCAGACGACGTTCTCGCGGCGAGCATCAAGGCCGGTGGCTTCCCCCGCCTGCGCCTCCTCCGCGCGCCCAACGACCCCCACGGCCTCTTCCAGGACCTGTGTCGGCCCGTGGCGGGCATCGTCCTCCCCGGTGACGGACACCCACACCGATACAGGTCCCGCGGCCGACTCTCTGTCTCCTCTGCCTCCGCCGACACAAACGGTGCTTTTCCCCCGCCGCCACGTCCCCTCTCCAAGTCCTGCACGACGAGCTCCCTCCCGCCGCCGTCGTCCCCCGCTCCGCGGTACACCAACCTCCTCGCCGCGCGCCTCGCCGCCCAGGCACGCCTCGACCGCGCACGACGGCACCCCGCCGTGCGGGTCACCGTCGCGGACGAGCACGGCGCCCTCGTCGACGAGTCTGCCTTGGGAGGATACATGGGCACGCTCGGCAGCAAAATAGAGTACAACTTGGTGCCTGACGAGGGGGCCACGGACGAGCACGGGGGTCTCCATCTCGCGCACTTGCCGATTCCTCATTCTGACGTGCGGTCCTACGCTGCGACGGAGACGAGCACGCAGGTGTGTGATTGGTCGACGAATCAACGACCGCGGACGTCTCCGCCGGCAGATAGGAAGGGGGGGGGAGGGGAAAAGCAAAGGGGGCGGTGGTGGTGGTGTACGTCGAGGGGGGTGGGCGCGGGCGTCGACCCAGACTGATCTGCTCGTCACCCGTCACGGCGCATCGAGGCCTTGGTTTTTGTTTCGTCGTCGTCGTCCTTGTTGTAATTCTCTGCCCAATCAATCAGCCAGTCATCCGTCCATCCGCCTCGCTTGCAAACCCGCCGCGCAAACAGAGTAATCCCCAAACACACGCCACGGTACCCCGATCCGAGCCCCTCCCCGCCTTGGTCAGCATCATGGTTGAAGGCCGCGGGATGCCGCCGCGTACATGGCCCATCGCCCTCCGCCACTGTCTTCGCCTTGAATGATGCCGTGCCAAAGGGCCTTGATTTGTGCCCAACCCAACACACTGGTGTTCCCTCCGGGGGCCCTGCCGGGGGCCGCCTGCGGCGAGCTCCCGCCTCCGGCGGTCTTCCCCTATAAATTCCAAAAAGCTACATAATAATCCTCACCCCGCGGATATCCCTCCGGCCGTCCCCCCCCAATCACCCAACTACACAAGCCGCACCGATAATCCTACCATGGAACATCCCCCCGGCGGCCCAAGTCGCACGCCTCACCAGGAAAAAGCCACTCTGCCCAAGCAGAGAAGACACCACGCGCAAGCGGAGCGCCTCCGCTCCTTCATCCAAAAAGCACACAAATACTTTCCGCAACAATCCATTCTTGTTTCGGCAAGGAAAACTGCAATGGCCGCAGTAAGGGAGGGGAGATGGATGCACTGCCACGTGCTACACACACTATGCTATGCATCCCCCCCTCGCATGCATACATCTCTTCCTACGTGGTGCTGAAGGGGGCAGCTTCAACGTCAACATGTGTGCAACGGCAGCACCTCTTTTCATGTGCCTAGTGTGTCGACTTTGCCCAGGATCCGTGCATCTGATTTGCAATGTCGAGGCAAGGCAAGGTTTATCACATCAGGGGTCTGCCGAAGGCAGGAGCTCGCCGCAGGCGGCCCCCGGCAGGGCCCCCCGGAGGGATATCTATAGGGTGAGGATTATTATGTAGCTTTTTAGAATTTATAGGGGGAAGACCGCCGAAGGCGGGAGCTTGCTATAGGCAGCCCCTAGTAGGGCCCCTGGAGGGATATCTATAGGGTAAGGATTATTATGTAGCTTTTTAGAATTTATAGGGGGAAGACCGCCGGAGGCGGGAGCTCGCCGCAGGCGGCCCCCGGCAGGGCCCCCGGAGGGACATTGCACGGAGGATTATTTACGGTTTTCTCATGGTAACATGGCGAGAATATTGAGAAGACGGCATTATGAAGATATCTTTTTATCATATGGAGGCGTCCGCCATGGCGGCTCCGGCAGGGCCCCCGGAGGGAATATGAGCCCCACGCAGCTAAACACCAACCACGTCACGTAGTATACCATCTTGATTGCTACATCTTGACGCATGCCAGAACCTCCCCACATCATGATGTCATCTAAACCATGCTCATGTTCGATTCCTCATCACGTCTTATTCCTCAATGCAGTTTTCATTTGCCATGGACTCCCTCTTCAATGCATTTTATATATCCGTATCCAATCAATAATTTTGGGGGAAATACAATTAAAAAATTATTCAAATAGGGGCGACAAAAAAACAAGTCAAAAGAATCGCCCCTTCTTCTTCGCCGCCGCAACAGGCGCCTTCTTCTGCCCCCCCGATTCGCCCAAAATGTCATCAAACGTTGTGCCCGACGTGGCAGACACCGGCGCGGGACTGCTGCCCCGCGACCGCGGAGGCATCATGCCAGGGAGATTGCCGACCGACGAGCTCCTGTACCCGAGGTGGCTGCTGCCGGGCGACCGGGGGCCAGACGAGCTGGAGCTGCCGCGGTGATGGTTGTGGCTGCCAAAGACATTCGGTGGCTCCAGGGGGACGGGCTCGAGGCCCATGGCGATGCTCGATCGGGAGAGTTGACGGGACCGCTCCGCAGGGGAGAGGTTGCGAAGACGCAGAGCGGGTTGCGGACCGCCCGGCGGCGGGGATGGCGTGCCGGCACCGCCCGCCGCGACTGGTGACGGCGGGGGTAATGCGCCGAGCATGGGCGACTCCGCTCCGCCGGGGAACATGGGCGCCGGAGGCTGCAGCGGCGACATGCGCGGCTCCCCTGCGTCGCCGTCGAGGCCTTCCCACCTCTTGGCCGCGAGCCAGCAGTGGCTGCGACGATACGTCGCCTCGACGCTGAACATGACGGCGTCGGCCGACAGCTCCACGATGCCGCCTCCGCCCGTCACCTCGTACCACATCTTGCGGACCTGTCGGTCCTCGTCCCAGGGCAAGTTGCCCATGGGCGGCTCGCACAAAAAGTACTCGACGCCCTCCGTGTGCCTGACGCCCGGCGCGTCCACGACCAGCATGGGCAGCGACTGCTGGACGACGTAGAGGAACAGCCAGCAGCCGATGCGCTGGTCCACGAGGTCCTGCGTCACCTTGCCGCGGCCCTCGCGAATCTCGAATTCCTTGAACTGGTCCAGGAAGTGCAGCTTGACGCGGCTCGTGTCGTAGTTGTAGGCCTTGTTGAGGATGAGGATGAGCTCGTGCTCCTTGATCCTCTTCTCCATCTTGTTCTGGTCCTTGATCGACATGCTGTCAAAGGTCTCGTGGATGGCTCTCATCGACGGCAGCTGCGGAAGATCAAAGGGGATCGGGGGGAGCACAGGCGGTTTGGAGCGGTCAAACTCGGAAAGCATGTTTCGGAGCGCCGACGTCGTCATCTTGCTCGGCTCATCCGAGATGGCCGGCACCTCGTCCATGACCCGACACGTGAGGTTGTCACGGTCCACGAGCAAGTCGTACAGGGCGCACATGTCCGAGTACAGCATGCGGAGAACAAGCCGATTGAGCCCGCTTTCGGCAAACGGATTCTTCTTGCTGCTGGCCTTGGGCGGCCAGCTGCCAAAGGTCGACCTGTAGTAGCCCAAGAGGAAGTGTCGCATCCTGTTGAACGAGTTTCGCCATGCCTTGAAGCGGACCTGCCTCAGCTCCGGGATCGAGGTCGAGTTGGCGATGCCGGCAAAGAGAGACGGGAATTCAAACTGCTCCAGCTGTTCATTGACGTTGTGCTGTCTGTTGATGAGATCCAGGTGCGCCCTCTCGAGCCGCTGGCGCGTGAGGGGGGATACCTGTCCAAACAGGGGCAGCTGCAGCTCGACAATGGCCGCGTACTTGCCCGCGGCATGAGCAAAGGCCTCGTTGTACAGGTCGACGCATCGCATGCGCTCGCCCAGGATGAGCGCCTCAAGCGTCTTCTCGCGGCTGAAGCGGCAATCCGAGAGGGCCAGCTGCTCCGAGTAAAAGGCAAAGCTGAGCTTGACGGCCTCGCCAAAGTTGCTGCCGTCGGGGCTGGAAAATCCAAACTCCTGCAGGAGCGCGGCAATCTCGATAAAGGCGTGGAACATTGTGGGGCGCGTTCTGGTGCCCACGAGCGGCTGCCCTGTCAAAAAAGCAAAGAGATTTCGGATCGCGATGAGCCTATCGAGCTCTGCCCGGGCGCCGCCTTGGCCGGGGCCGCTTAGGTGGGCCGACGCTGTGGGTGGAGCCGCGGGAAGATGTAAGCGACGAGCATAGGGATCGTCGGCGACGCCAGGAGAGCCCGGCGATGCGGGAGGTGATGCGATGCGGGTAGCATCGTGGACGCTCAAATTGCCTCGGCCACCACCAAAGTTGGTCATCATCCGATCCGTCACAGCTGCGTCCTCCTCGGCGAGGATCAACTCGTTGAAAACATACGAGGTGCCGACGACGAATTCGGGGACTTTGAAGGACGGCCCACATCCCGTACCACGTGGGTACAGGAAGACGTAAATGTTGCCGGTTTCGTTCCACAGTTCGGGCACCTAAATCCAACCGGTTTTGCGCTCGCGGGCGGTTAGTCTTCCGTTGTTCAAAAAGCATGCATGCATGTAGTTTATGTATCTTGTAGTTGTACCTTTTCAGCATTCCGCAAAAAAGCCGGATTGTACTCTGGCTGCGCATCGTCCGCCATGACCCACGCATCAGGTCTGCCCTGTTGCCCGACATCGACTGAATTGGAGCGAGAGCGCGCTCCGCCAGGAAGCCAGCTGCGGCGCAGTCTGCCTCTGGTGGGACTCTGACTCGGATGGTGCGACGAGGCCGGGCGGACATGGGGAAATGTTGCTGACGGCGACAGGGATGCCTGGGCGGAAATGCTCCGGCGGCCTCTATGCTCAGAGGCGGGCGACAGTTGGCCCGGCGTGAGAAGACTGGGAGCGGGCGACGAGTCTGTCCGCCTGGGCTGCAACATGGATTTGGTCCGTAGTCGGGATACGCGATGCTCCTTGTGCAGCTTGCCGTGTCGTGGGGACTCGGTGGCCTCTGTGTCGGCATCAGCAGCAGCGCGAGGCGCTGTTGATGGTTCGACAACAGGTTCCTTTTTGGTCGGCTTGGCTCGTTGCGGTTCGGGGGGTGGCCGGCGAGGTGCGAGGGATTCGGGTGATTGAGGTGCTCGTTGTTGTTGTGGCTGATGAAGATGATGATGATGATGATGAAGACGCTGCTGCTGCTGCTGCTCCTGTTTCAAGCCGTGCCGATCAAAGGGCTCCTCGGACGGTGGTGGAGCGAGGTCAAGGTCCGAGGCAGCATAAGGCGGCGGCGGTGGCGGCGTCCGAGGCGTCGACATGTTGACGACGCCAGCGTATTTCGGTTGCTGGAGCGGCAGCGGCGGGGATATGGGAAAGTACGAGTTCGCAACGTGGACGTTGAGCACGGGCAGGGAAGGAGATGAGCGCACGGTCGAGGTATGGGACGTATTTGTGTTGCGATGTTGAGATTGCTGTCGAGGACGAGGGAGCGGAGGAGAAGTCGGCGGTCGCTTGTTCGGGGATGATGGGGCGGAGCAGGTGCTGCAGGTGTTTGGGTGGCAGCTGGAGGCGTTGGGCTGGCAGCTGTCGACGTTGGATCGGCAGCTGTTTGGCTGGCAGCTGTCGACGTCGGGTCGGCAGCTGTTTGGCTGGCAGCTGTCGACGTCGGGTCGGCAGCTGTTTGGCTGGCAGCTGCTGTTCAGGGGCCATCCGGCGTCTTGTGAGTAACGGGATCCAGAACTCTCGCTGACGGTGATGGACGCCAGAGTCGACGAAGCAGACGTGGCCGTGCCGGGCTTGCATGTGCCAGCCCGCACGCTCACGTCAACCTGCCGGACCTCTGCAACCCGCACGTCTTGTTCGTGCCGCTCGCTCAGGCCCTGCTGACGTTCCAGCTCGCGGGTGGGATCGGCCAGCTTCCTGCCGCGGGGCAAGCGCAGACTCGCCTTTTGCCACGGAGATCTCCGCCGGCGCCTCGTGTTCGTGTCGCCCCCCGAGTCGGAATCCGATCTCGACCGGAACGAGGGAAAGGAAAACAAGGAAGGGAGCACAATGGCTCGAAGGGACTTTGTCGACGTCATGCCAGGCAGTCAGACAGACTAGGCGTGTGTGCACAATAGGTCGGCCGTACGAAGACGAGAAGCAAAGGGGAGAGCACGGTCGAGAACTAGAAAGAAAAAGAAAAAACAGTAAGAACAAAAGACGGGAAAGCAGAACTGCTAACGAAGAGTTTTTTTCTAGTCGGGCCCCGGAAGAGCAAAAAAGACACGACGGCGGCGTCAGGCCAGGAATGGGCACAAACAAACAAACAAAAAAAAAAAAATCCCGACTCCTGATTCTGCACTCTGGCTTGCCTGCACCAGTATCCATCATCCATGTATCGTACGTGCCTGTCTGTGCCGGCGGGCGCTGTTCAGCTCAGCCCCTGTCCGGCCCCGCCCCCTGCCAGGGCTTTTTCTCCGAACAGCCCCAGCCAACAGGGCTCGATTATTCGCAATTGCCTGCCCAGGGGCGCCAATCCGTTGGAACCGGCGACATGGAGACATGGTCCAACAACAATCAAACAATCTATTCTGGGCGCGCCCCACATGCAAGCCACGATGATGACGCCGTCGCCTGTGAATTTCCCGGGGCCGCGTGCGCTAGCTAAGCGCTCTCCATCCAAGTAGCGCCTTGGAAAGTAGAGGGAAAAAATGGAAAAGGAAAACGAAAAAGAGGTCGACGGCCCTCGGGGTCCCGCTTTTGGACATGCCCGTTCCGTCTCGAACTGCCGAGACGCTTGCGACGTGCAGAGTGAAAACAGGAAAAGAAGAAGGAAAACAGAGAGGAACAGAAGAAGAAGGGTGGGAGGAAGGAAAAACGAGCATTCCTCGCGTGGCACACATGTCGTACGCGCACATGCTCGTGCTACCCAAAACAAGGGGCCACCTTGCATCCGACCCAATCACTACCGCCAGCCACCCTCCTCCCTGCCTGGCTCCGGGTGAGAGGCCCAGCTGGGCGCGAAATTGCCACGGGCGTGTGTGCCACGCGGCTCGCCCACCGCAGATGAGGGCAGATTTTTTTTCACCAAAACGCTGTAGGGACACGCCGTGGGTGGTATATGTGTTATTTTTCAGAAATACATCTCCAGCTCCCATGTTGTCAAGAGTCAGTCTCGACTAGGTCTTGTTGCTGACGTGTATTCGAATTTATCATTACTTTCTGGGTCAAGGCATCGCTACGGAGCACGTACACACCGAGAGCAGCCACACCTAAACCAGATGACCGTCCGAGGCCGGAACGGCACAGAAAAGCACAAGATGCGTATGCTCTGGGAGGGTTTCGAGGCAATGAAATGTCCATTCGCCGGACAGCATCCCGCCCGACAGGCTCATGCGCCACCCTACAAGGGTTTCCCTGCAAGGGTTTCCCTGCAGAGGGAAAAAAACCGTGGGAAAATCATAAAATAAATGAACAGCAATGGAAATGAAAAATAACAAAGAGGCAAAATACCCCAAGCACCCCCTCCTTCCCTCCTTCCCCAAAAAAGTCGGCTTCTGCGTCCCAATCACATGTCAATAACCAATTCATCAGTCCATCGCTTCCGCTCCCCTCGCGGCAGTCCCCACCCAGACCCCCTCCCCCGCTCCCGACCATCTGGTGCGCGCACATCTCCGTGCCGGGGTTCCACACGGCCCGCAGGTTTTTTAAACCACAGGCCGGGACGGAACAGGAGGCTGGTGCACCACGTAGACATGTGGTTTTCAGGAGCAGCCTGGACGTGACCAGCAGCGAGAACAGTCTTCTTTTTTCTTTTCTTCTTTCTTCTTCTTCTTTTCTTTGCTCTTATGCATATACCTCCACACCTTCATCTTATGCCGTTCGACCTCGTCACAGATCCCCAGCGAGAGCGAGGCGTCCATTAACCAATACGTACACAAGGCAGGTAGTCCGTTGATAGCTAAACATGCCACCTCGTCATGTCTTTGTAGCCAGTTTACTTCCTTGTCTCCTTTTTCTTCCTCCTTGTTCCTTTTAATATATATATATATATATATATATATCTTTTCTCTTCTTTTCTTCTTTCCTTTCCTATAAGTAATTATATACTCTCCTTTATCTCTCTCTCTCCTCTTTCCTCCTCTTCTTTCCTTCCCTATAAATAACTATATCCTCTCTTTATTTCTCTCTCTTCTCTCTTCTCCTTTTCTTTCTTTCCTTCCCTACAAGTAACTATATCCTCTCCTTTATTTCTCTCTCCCCTCTCTCCTCCTCTTCTTTCCTTCCCCACAAGTAACTACATCCTCTCCTTTATTTCTCTTCCTTCTCCCCCTTCCCCCTCCCCTCCTCCCCTGCCTACTTCCCCTCCTCCCCTGC
>AFQZ01001334.1:0-12770 GCA_000222935.2 Aciculosporium take MAFF-241224
ATCAGAAAGCCAGTCGCTAATGCACCCTAGCTCGAGTCGTTCATCTCGACCATGACAGATCCCATCTCATTTGTGGCCTCCTGCGCCCTCATCATGTGGGCGTGGTTCTACGCGCCTGAAAATCTCCCCCAAGCATACAACAAATGGATCACCTCTACTGCGCACGTCGACATGCGCCTCATCGAAGCTCTTCGTCGCTGCCGGAAACGGGAGATTTGCTATGCCAAAGAGACGGGTCAAGCACCGCTCCTCGGCTCCCTGTGTACGGAACACAAGCTGCCGTACGAATGGGGCGATCCATGCAAGTCGATCCCCTTCCCGTGCGATATTGTCCATCTGGGCCACGGCCCGTCGTGCGAGTACCATGCCTGGCAACGATTCTGGCTCTCGTGGAAATGGGCCATGTGCACGTACCTGCCTCTTGCTCTGGCGCTGCAGCTGCGCAAGCCGAAGAAACGCGTGGGCAGGCGTGTCAAGACGGCCCTCGTGTCTGCCTGTCGGTCATCCGCCTTCCTGGGCACCTACATTGCCTTGTTCTACTACGGCGTGTGTCTCGGCCGGACGCGGCTCGGCCCAGGCCTCCTGGGGAGGGACACGGAGTCCAGACAGCGGCTCGACGGTGGGTACTGCGTCGGGGCCGGCTGTCTCCTCTGCGGGTGGAGCGTGCTCATCGAGACGGCGGGTCGGCGCAGGGAGATGGCGCTGTTTGTGGCTCCACGGGCGATGGCGACGCTGTTGCCGAGACGGTACGATGTCGGGCTGCAGTGGAGGGAGACGGTGGCGTTTGCGGCGAGCACGGCGGTGGTGTTTACGTGTGCCATGGAGAATCCGCGGCGTGTGAGGGGTATGCTGGGGGGGATCTTGGAGGTTACGATGCGGGAGTACGATGTGTGAAGATGTCGTTTGTTTATCCTAAACAGAGGGGATGGTGTTTGGAGGAGCCATATTCTTTCTAGGTAAAGAGGCAAGCCCGTCGCCTTTTTTTCATCTCGATTTCCCCATAAATACTACGTGTTGAGCAAAGACGCGTCATGCCCATGGAAATATTCAGGAGCCGTCCAAGACGATGTGATGCGCCATTTTTTTCTTCTTGTCTTTTTTATAAGGAATAAAGTATGACTCTACCAAAGATGTAGACGAACCCTCACAACCTTCTCCATCCACCACATCATCAGCCCCTCACCAACGAACAAACGCCCAACACAAAGACACACATCAGAATGTCCCCCCTCGCTGTGCTAAAAATCTGCCCATACCGCAACCCCACAGTCAGATACCCCCTCACCGGCTCCGGCACAAGCCCCAAGATGGTCCAGAGAAAGCCCTCGGGCGGAGCACGGCCCTTGTCAAGGAGGAACCTCGTTGTTAGCAGCACGGCTTCGGACGTGGCGAAGAGCCAGAGAAAGGTGCGTTTGTGGCGCTCATGCTCCTCGTTTGCTGCGGCCCCGTCGATGGCGACGTACCCCTGGGCGGCTGTGTCGCGCTCCACCTTTGTGCCTGTGAAGGGCGTGAGGAGGGTGAGGTAGAGGCCCAGGGTTAGGGCGAGGAGGGCGTGGACAAGACGCCAGACTGTGTTGTAGGAGGATGGTGCTGTCGAGGGGGGCGCCATCGCGGGAGACACGCCGGGGGGGGGGCCGCCCGCGCCGCCCATCATCCGGGCGAGCATCTTCATCACGGGGTCGTCTTGGGCGCCGGGGTTGGGCGTGCCGGTGCGGTCGTGGCCGAGCATCATTTGGCGGAGGTGGGCTTCCGAGAGGGTGGGTTCGGGGCCGGGGGCGGTGCGCCGCGGAAGAGGAGGAGGAGTGCCTCCTGGGGCGTAGAAGTGCTGCGAGATGTCGACTTCTTCGGGGTCGTGGTGCGCTGCTTCGGGGGAGGGGGGTGTCTCGGTTTCTGCTGCCGCTGCGGGTGCTGCAGGCGTGGATTGCTCGGCATCTGAGGGGGGGCATTAGCGCTGCGCCTGGTATTGTGTCCGCGGGGAGGGTGGTTTGGGTAGCCGGGATGGCCCGCTTGCTTGCTTGCTTGCTCGCCCGCTTACCTCCCACGACGCGGCCCCCGATGCCGGTGATCTTGTTCAGTCTGTCGGCGCCGCGGGCCTTGATCTTGGCTTCTCGGCGCTCGCGGCGGAGGCGCGCTTGGTCTGAGGCGCGCTGGGCGGCGGCATCGGTGGCGGACGAGGAGGCATCTGCGGGGTCGGTCATTGTGCCTGGGCGGGGTGCTCCGATCCGAAGGGGATGTTGGAAGGTCGGATGTCGAGCAGCGAGGACAGAGTCATGTTGGGAACATGTACGGTACGGTACGGTCTGGGTCGTGTTGTTGTTGGTCACGTCACATAAAGTGGGTCTGGCAGGTCAAGGCTGAATTCACCCAGACGGGGGACGGGGGACGTGAGTTTCCTACTCGAGAAGACAAACTTCTGACTGGATTGTAACAGAATCTGTAAAGGTGCCTTGGGGACTAGACAGGGGTACCTGGCATGTTTCTTTTCATGTGATGCGCTCATGTTGTTGTTTTGATCTATGACCTGGCTAGTGGTTGTGAAAGGATTATGTAGCGTGGCTCCTGCCGCTGCTGTTATTTGTCTGGTAGGATCCGACAAGAATGCGATACTATGATGTAAGAAAAAATAGCACAAACGCTTTTTTATAAAGCAAGTTGTGGGGATCTTTCTGGACTTTGTTACCCCTAGTAAAACCCCTTCACTTTTCTTTCTTTCTTTTTTCTTTCCTTTTTTTTTTTTTTGAGGGGGGGGGGGTTTTCGTGCTTAGCTGACGTGACTGACTGCTTCTACTCGTTCACCGACCTCAATGTCCAGTCCTCGTTTGGAAGCTCAACAAGTTTCATACTTTAATTCTTAAGCTTGAATCCGTCTAAAAAAAGGCTTGTGGACGGCACCATCACGATTACAAAGTACGTAGACCGTGGCAGACGAACAAGTCTCCGATTTGTTTTGCATAGAGTACTTCTCGCACGTCTCGCTCTCCTGCGCCCACCGCGACGGGCCAGCAATCGACTACCCAAATGTCAAGACAGGGCATTGTCATGATGCCTAGGTATAAAATCGGCCATGCATACTTGATAATACAAATTACCTCACGCCCTGGTACATACGACCATAGCCGTTAGAAAACATCAGGGTCCCGTCCGATCCCCTATGATAACCTGGCGAGCGCTGAATTAGTAATTGGGTCGGTGACGACCAGTGAATACCCAGTGTTGTATGTCTCGCATCATCCTGTTCTCTTCCTTCCTTCTTTTTTTCTCTTGTCCTTTTGACCTTTGGACCTTTTTGATAAATACTGCCTGTCGGCCAGTGATATCCAACACCATTCGGAACCAAGTTCCTAAATCAGGCTACTGGAGGATGGCGCGGGTTCCGCACATCAAATGGTTCCAGTAATTCAAAGAGAAACAGTCCAAATGAGAGGACAGTTTCGCAACTGGGCAACCCAATAGTCTTCCAGTCTACATACACCTCATGCCGTATTTCCTTCATCTGCGCACTCATCTTGGCCTGTTCAAGACTGATGATCGGTTCGCTATCTGCTTGGCGGCTTGTTTCAACGGCATGCCATCTGACGTCGCTGTCCCCGCAGTCTGCCGCCCTGCTCCACACGCGAAATATGCTTCTCACGGAGCACACACGCATGAGTGGACGCAAGAAAAGGGAGCGATCAACAGTCGAGTCTGTATGGAACGAGCCGATGTAGATGCGCTTGCACCGGTTTCCAAAAGCGGGTCCGTCTTTGAATACCAGGTTTGCATCACGGACATGGCGGCAGGAAAAGAACAAGACTTCTGCGACCGTTGTAAAGCGAACGTCGTCCCTCGTTCTCGTTTAGGCGCGGAGAAAGGCGCCAATCACGGCTTCTCAACCGTCTTGAGCGCGCCCAAAGTTCACTGGCCGTGGGGAATACAAACGCCCAGTGGAGATCAAAGGTCAGCCAGCTTTGAGCAATCATGTCGGCAGTGTGTATTCGGCAACCCGTAGATGGAAACGTTGATCAACAATACATGGATCGAAATGCCACACACCCGACGTGCCGTGCATTTCGTCACGTACGAGAAGGTCCTGCCACAGCCTGTCGGATGCAAGGAGAGTGTCGAGAGCTAGACGGCGGACAGTTGTTCCAATGTCCTGGACGGAGCCTGAGCCGATCGAGCTGTGGCGCGATACAATACACACAGCAGGCTGCGAGTCGCAAATGAGGCCCCGGTTTTGTTTTTGTACCCAGTTCGCAGAAAGGAGTAGGAGGCGTCGTCTGTCTGGATCCAAGGTTGGCTGTTTCCACCCCCTGATGGGAATGGGAGGGGGAAATAGTCTCCCTTTTGATGAGAATGGGAGGGGGAAATAGTCTCCCTCCTGATTCTTTTGCTCCTGCCTGCATTTTTTCTGCCCGTGCTTACTCTGACTCTAGTTCCTGGGAAGGAACGGCTGAACGAGGCTGCACCTGCCCTGCCTGCCTCTGGCTGCTCTGCTCCGCTCCGATCCGCTGTCCCTGTCCCCTGTGAAGTTGATCTTTTGTCTGTTGCGCTCGTCCATTCCTCCTTTTCTTTTTCTTGCCGTGTATGAGGAACCCATGTACCGAGTATCCATACGCTGCAAGCCAAAGCATCCATCTATAGCCACCGGTCAACTGGTACGACCTAGGCCATTCGCGACAGAGACCAAAGTCAACAGACGACACACCGCTTTCATCCGTGCGGCATCTTGTGACGACGCCGCCGCAGCCCGCAGCCTGCTCTATCCGCTCGGCTCCGTAAACATCATCGTGCATCTTGTTCTGGCTGACCAGGGATCAGACTACAGCTTGGCTGCAGAGAGTGCTCGCGAAGTGGTCATCTGCACTGCACGCTGGCAGTGGCACAGTTGGCACATTGGACACAACCTTGAACCCCAACCAACACCCTTTCTGCCTCCCCCCCTTTCTTTTCTCGAGGACCCTCGTTCGTGACTCGCTGGGATTTTCTTCTTTTTTTTTCCTGTGCCCACAGGACTTTTGCTCACTGTGGCAGTCGACGGGCGCACTAGAGCGAGCGAGTCTTTTCGGATTGGTGTTGCAGAGTGCCATCGCGTGGCCTTTGCTGGCTTGGCCTTATTGGCTTTGGTCTTGTTTGTGAACGGTTTCATCGACATCAATATCAGCAGGGGGTCCCGAGAGGTGTAAAAATAACATACGCACCCTGACCTGCGTCCGCTCCGCTGGAGACGAACCACTCGGCACTGCAGAAACCTTGTCTTGGTCTTTCGTCACCGGACCTCGACGATTGCTTGACTGGGCCAGACGCCGTCACGTCTCAACTTGGCCTCCACTTTCCTTACCACACTTCCTCTTCCATTGAACGCAGAGGGGCGCTGCTGCTTAACAGCCCCAAAACCGCCCAGTATTTCTTCGACAAATTCGTCCCGTCTCCCTTCCAATATTCCCTTGCGGACCCTCTCCACCCGCTCAGATCCCGATCAAGACTCCCAGTCGGCCTCCTTGCTCGGCCTCTTTCATCCGTCGCACTCCGCCCGGTCGAGGCCGTCATCAGGCTCCGAGTCTTCTTGGACCGACACTGGCGATATTGGCGATCAACTTGCCGACGACGACGACCCTGTTCGTCCTCGACTGCCCGACGACCTTGAACAAGAGCTCTTCGTTGGTGTGCAGAAGCGCCAGTCTAAACCAATCAAAAAGGTCCGCATTCAAGACCCGTCGCCGCAGCCATATCATCGTTCGCAGTCGAGCCTACGCGCTTCCATCAACAAGGAAGCCATCAAGATTCCTGAGATAAAGCCTCGGCGACCCTCACGCCCACAACGCTGCATAGGAGCCATCATGTCGGGGCGGTCAGGCTCCATCCACGGCCTTACAGGCAGGGCCCTAGTGTAGGCGACTTTCCCAGAATTCTTTTCTTGTGTGTCTCGCATGCGCCGACACATGTGTGCTGACTCGATCTAGTTATTTCACGAGCATATTTGTGTCTCTGGGTGTGTTTTTGTTTGGTTATGATCAAGGCGTTATGTCGGGCATTATCACGTATGCATCGTCTCGCTCTGCAACCCATTGCCTGCATGTGTTGCCGCCAGCGCATTGTCAACTAACGAACAAGGTGCTTTCTTGCGCAGTGGTCCATATTTTATTGATTACTTTAATCATCCATCCAAGGCTCAAGTCGGTACTATGGTTGCCATCTTGGAAATCGGTGCATTTATTGCCTCACTCGTTGTCGGCCGGGTCGGAGACATCATTGGTCGACGACGAACCATTCTCTACGGATCGTGTGTATTCTTTGTGGGCGGAGCTTTGCAAACAATGGCCACGTCCATGTCCATGATGATGGTTGGGCGTATCGTTGCTGGTCTCGGCGTCGGTATGCTTTCCACCATTGTACCCGTGTACCAGTCGGAAATATCACCGCCGCATAATCGCGGAAAGTTGGCATGTATCGAGTTTTCCGGCAACGTCATTGGTTACACTACTTCTGTTTGGGTAGACTATGGGTGTGGTTTCATTGAAAATAATCTATCATGGCGAATTCCGCTACTCATGCAATGTGTCATGGGTGCTCTACTGGGTATTGGCGGTTTGATCATTGTGGAATCCCCAAGGTCAGTCCACTTTATTCGTTTTCCTTGTCTTGAGCAATGAAGGAGAGGCTAAAAGACGGTTTAAAAAAAAAATTCTATACAGATGGCTTCTCGACAATGATCATGACGAAGAAGGCATGGTTGTGATTGCTAATCTTTATGGCGGCGGGGACATTCATGACCCCAAAGCTCGAGACGAGTACCGCGAAATCAAGATGAATGTTCTTCTACAGCGACAGGAAGGCGAGCGAACGTACTCGGAAATGTTTCGCAAATACCGAACACGCGTCTTCATCGCCATGTCTGCCCAGGCGCTGGCGCAGCTCAACGGCATCAACGTCATTTCGTACTACGCGCCGTACGTGTTTGAATCGGCGGGCTGGGTTGGCCACGATGCCGTTCTCATGACTGGTTTCAACGGCATCACCTACTTTTTGTCGACGATACCCCCTTGGTACCTGGTGGATCGATGGGGAAGGCGGCCGATACTTTTATCTGGCGCGATTGCCATGTCCATTTCTCTGTCGCTCATTTCGTACTTTATCTACCTCGACATTCGGTGGACGCCGAGAATGGTGGTCTTGTTCGTCATGATTTACAATGCAGCATTCGGTTACTCATGGGGACCCATTCCTTGGCTCTACCCTCCCGAGATTCTCCCCCTCAGCATTCGCTCCAAGGGCGCCAGCCTCTCCACGGCAACCAACTGGGCGTTTAATTGGTTGGTGGGTGAATTGACGCCAATTTTGCAGGAACGGATCAAGTGGCGACTCTATCTGGTCCATGCATTCTTTTGCGTGGTATCTTTTGTAATTGGTGAGACATGGGAATTTTTGGTCATTTATACAATGACGGAACTCTTGACTAATGGCGTCATGCAGTCTACTTTACCTATCCTGAGACGTGCGGCGTGCGTCTTGAAGATATGGATTCCATCTTTGGCGATGCCAGCACCGTCATGGGTACGCCCTCTGTTCACGCCGACAACGAATCGCTTATGCGTGCCGGCTCACCAGGACCATCGAGGGATATTCCTGGATTGAATCTGGAGGCGGGCGACATGGACGATGATGCCAAATCGCAAATTCAGACAAATGGTGGTGAGGATGGAAGCATTGGCGGGTGGTTATCACGAGTCGTCGCACGCGGCCGATCGCCATCTACCAGCAGTGGTCACCAGGGTCGATATGCTCCTCTGGGCCAGCAAGACGAGGGCGGCCGAAACAATGGATGAAGGCGCATTCGATATGCATTTGGACGAATAGACTTTTTGAATGCATATAGACTAGATGCGGCTGGTGGAAGCAGCCGGCGAGAGCTTGCCCTGACAAGAACAAGGGGTTACGAAGCAAGCCCCCTGGTGGGCGTACAAGACACGACTGCTGGTTTTCATGCAAGCATGTAGATGGTGGACCAGGGTGGCGTGGGCAGGGGATTTTCCATGGCAGAGAGCGGCGGCCTCTTTGCAGTACCTCTTTAGACGAGTGCCTTTGGACGTGGCGTGAAGATTGCGCCACGGCATTGGGCTCGACAGTAGAATAGATGCCAGCAGCGACCTTTTTTTTTTCCCTTCCCTTGTCGGGCTTTGACATGGTGAAGAGATGGAGGCGGCGGTGATGAAGGCTGTTTAAAACGTGGTGGCCAAGTGTCTGAATAGTAGCAGGTAGCAGATGGGGTGGACGGACAGTTGATGAGATGGCGTCGCATAGAGTGTGTGCACAGTCCGTGGTGGCCCACATTCACGATTTGGGCACTGTGCTCCAACCTCACCCGGCCAGCCCACACCACACAGTTGTTGCTCTCATCCATCCGTGATTCATGCCGCACCCGCTCAGTCGCTCGCGCCCTCGCTCGCTCTCTCAGATCGTCGCCCAACGCCATCGTCACTCGCTCCACGGGCCTCGAACGGGCTCAGATGACGGCGAAGACGATGACCACGACGGACCTCGTCCACGCCTACCGACACCTCTACCGCGGGGTCCTCCGCGCGGTGCACTACTCGTCGCCGGCGCGGTACACTGCGCGGGATCAGCTCCGCAGGGCGTTTCGCGAGCCGAGCAGCGGCGGCGCGCCGGCCACGCCCGAGGCCGTCAAGCGGACGGTTTGGTTCTTGGAGGCGGCGGCCAAGGAGGCGGGGTTGGAGCACAGGATTGTGAAGAATCTGTTGCGGGTGAGGGGGGAGAGGGCGAGGAGGGAGGGGGGGGGGATGGTGGAGGAAGGTTTTGGGGAGGAGTCGGCAGTTGTATGTGTTTTTTTCATTCTTTTTTTTCATTCTTTTTTTTTAATCTTTTTCTTTTCCTTTTCTTTTTTCCCTTTTCATTTTTCTTCTTTCTTTTCCTCTTGTTTTTTCCCTTTTGCTTTTCTCTTCTTTCTTTTCTCCTTCTTTTTATAAAAGATGGACGATGCAAATATGACGGTCCGCCGGAGGCGGGAGCTCGCCGCAGGCGGCCCCCGGCAGGGCCCCCGGAGGGAATTTGCGAACAGAGGATTATGAATGCGCTTGTTTTATCGAAGATGGGGGGACGGTCCGGCGCAGGCGGCCCCCGGAGGGAATGCACATGGACGGATAGTTGTCTGTTTGTGGCCATTGCTGACTTTGTCCCGCAGGGCACGCAGCGGCAGGGATGAGGCGGCGCGGGAAGAGGACATGGCGTATGCGCACTATGATCGGACGGTGAGGATGCTGAATGCCAGCATGGGGATCTGTCTGCGGTAGGGGCGGGGTGGTGTTTTGTGATTGTTTGTGGGGGGAGGTGTACGACATGGCATTGGCTTCTACAGGATGGGCGCTTGAGCATGGACTGCCTTGTGTGAGATGGGGTGGCATATGCACACACTCCTCGCTGCTCCACGTCGGCCCATGGCACATTGAAGGGGATATCGACAAACTGTCTGGTCACCATGGAGAGGCGAACCAGGCGTCAGGGAAAGCCACTGATGAGTTGAGAGAATCATGTGTACATGGACGTGTCACGAAACGAAACAGACGATGACGCACATGGGCGCGTCGCATCCACGCAACACAGAGACAAGAGGGCGAGAGAAAAAGGCAACGGCTTTGCGTGGTAAAATGGTCACCTCCCCGCCGGCTCCTCCTCAACCACGACGGCCAACTCGTGGAGGATCAGCTCGCTCAGCGTGACCCCGTCCCGCGCATAAACCCAGGTGCCGGTGCCGGTGCCCTCCTTCTCGGCCTGCCCGTCGCCAATGACGCACCAGTCGTAGCGTTTGGGGCCCGAGATGGGACTCGAGAGCCAGATTTGCTTGTTGGGGGGCTGCTTGTTGACGACGTAGGTGCCTTTGTCGGCGACGTTGATGGTCATGACGCCGGACTGGGGTGTTGGGGGTCAGCAGAGGTCGCCGGAGACATGATTTGACAGATGTAGAAAAGAAGAGAAGAGAAGAGAGGGAAGAAGGAAACAGGATATAACCCCTTCTCTGTCGTCCATGGCCTTCTCTGTCGTACATGGCCTGTGCAGAAAGAGGGGGGGGGAAGAAGAGACGAGGGAAAAAGATGGGAGGGTCCTACCGAGTACTCGACGTCAACGTCCTCCCTCGCATCCTGCAGCTGCTCAAACCTGGAGAGCAGCCGCTCGAGGTACAGGTCGGCGAGGTCGTGGTACGCGCTGTCGGAGAGCTCGACGACGGCCCTGCCGGGGTCCAGGGGGAGGACGTCCGGCTTGGAGGGGCGGTCCGTCTCGGGCATGATGCCCCTTGGGCGGCGGGCGGAGGGGGAGAAGGCGCGGCGGGGCGCCGCGGGGGGGAGGGCGGTCACGGTGATGCGTGGGCGGGTTCGCGGCCGCGGCGGCGTGTGGGCGATGAGGCGGCCGAGGCGGGCCACGGTGCTGGGGCGGGCCATTTTTCCCTTCTTCTCGTCTCCTGCCACGACTCTTGAGAAGGTCTCTGGACGGGCAACGGGCTGCTCTGTCGCTTGGAAGAGGTTCGCGAACGGAGGGGCGTGGGCGGGGGAGACGAAGCGCAGGCCCAAGGCGAGGAGGACGGAATGAAGCCGAGCGAGAGAGAGCCCGCCTGGATCACCAGGTGGGTGGGGGTCGAGGGCGGCAGCGAAGCGGCCTGCTGTCTCGGGCCCCGTCAACGGTTTCCGTCGGCAGCAAGCAGCTCGCAGCCGCGGGCGGCGCTGGTGGCCTCGAACCTTCTTCCCTGGCGCCTGTCGACGGGCATGCCAGGCGTCGCCGTCTTAGTCATCCACGCGCCGTCGCACCGCCACACCCCCGCCGACAACAACAACACACCACCACCAAGACAGCTAGCTCTCTCGCATGTCCATCCGTTCCGTCGTGGTCCCGCGTCCGGACGACGGACGACCGTCACGGGGGCGCGCGCACACACACGGAAACCATGATCAGCGCCTTTCTCGTCTTCAACGGCCAGGGCCAGCCCCGGCTGACCAAGTTCTACACGCAGCTGGTTCGTCAAGAATAGATGCAACAACAACCAAGACACTTGCGCCGTTCGGCCCCCCCCCCACCTCCTCCCAGACACAAACGCACCACCCCGCCGAGCGGGTGTGGAAACGCAGCAGGTGAGGCGGAACAGAGTGAGAGTGTCTGACGGGCGTCCAGGAAACAAGCATCCAACAACGGCTCATCTCCGAAATCTTCACCCTCGTGTCCAACCGCCCCGCCGGCTCCTGCAACTTCCTCCCGCTGCCCCCCCTTCTCGCCGCCTCGGGCACGTCGCGCTCCGGCGAGGGGGAGCAAAACGACGGGCCCTCCCTCGTCACCTACCGCAACTACGCGACCCTCTACTTCATCGTCATCTCCACCTCGACCGAGTCGCCCCTCGCCCTCATCGACCTCGTACAGGTCTACGTCGAGGCCCTGGACAGGCTCTTCGAGAACGTGTGCGAGCTGGACCTCATCTTCAACTTTGAGACGCTGCATGCTACCCTCTCGGAGATGGTCATCGGGGGCGTCGTCGTCGAGACCAATCTCGAGAGTATCGTCTCGGGCGTGCGCGCGCAGGGGACCGTCGCCAAGAGGCCTGTGAATGAGGGGCGGAGCGCCGTCATGGGGTCGGGGTTGGGCATGGGGGCGAATTTTGCGTGGCCGGGGAGGTGATGAGTGGAGTTTGCGTGATGAAGAAACATGTATATCCTGGCTGTGGAGTTTTGTACTTTTTTTTAAAAAAAAGAAAGATGTATATCCTGGCTGTGCAGTTTTGTACTTTTTTTCTTTTTTTTCTTTTTTTTTTTTGGGGGGGGGGTCCCCTTGTTCGTCCTGTTTTATAGATCGCAGGGTAATGATGACGACAACAATGATGCCTCAACGCCGAGAAATGACAAATTACAATGCGACGGTACATTCGTGTCCTGTCACGGCGTCTTGGTGCCCCCCTCGCCTTCAGTCGATAGCCCGTGCCCCTCTGGTGCGTCTCTCCGCCGCTCATATCGCTTCTCCTCGTCAACGACCCCAAACAAGGTCGCCGCATGCCGGCGCATCTGTAATAGCGAAGCGCACCACCGTGTTAGCGGAAGCGTCATTCTTGTCCGGCGTAGGTTTTCCAGGACAGAAGAAGAAACGAACCTCCTCGGATGGTTTATAACGCTGGCCCCACCACTCGAATTCGGAGTAAAAGAATAGCCATGCGAGTGCGACTGTACAATTTTTTTTTTTTTTTTCATTTCCTAGTCAGCTCAGCTACCAACGTGGTTGCGCAGGGGAAAAAGAAAAGAAAGAAAAGGAAAGAAAAGGAAGGAAAGGAAAAAAAAGAAAGGAAAGGAAAGAAAAGGAAAGAAAAGAAAGTAAAAAAACGACGAAAAGAATCAAAGAGGAAATATAAAAGGAATAGAACAAGACTAGGAGAGCAACAGGCAAGGTGCCAACAAACCCGCAATAGTCCCCAACTGCGCAAACTTGACCCCCTTCTGCCACCGCGGCGCGCGACTCGCCAGCTCGATCCTCCGCTTGTACTTTTTCTCGAAGCGCAGCTGCTGCGCGTGGTTGAGGTGCTTGAAGTCGGGGGGCCAGACCTTGCGCGCGGCGTGTGGGTTGGTGAAGACGGTGAGGGGGAGCTGCTTAGCTTGCTGGGCTTGGGCGAGCGACTCCCCGCCGGCGTGGGCGAGGCGTCTCGCAGACGCGGCAAACATGTTCTCGTACTCGTCTGTAATTCGTTTGCCGCGGGGTTATCAAGTAGGTCGTTACTATTGTTGTTGTTGCTGTTGCTGTTGTTGCTGTTG